>LVTN01001727.1:0-15091 GCA_001649415.1 Musa itinerans
TGATAGGAAGTTTACTTTACCTCACCACAATAGACCGGATATCATGTTTAGTGAGGACTTTATGCTAGGTTTCAATCTAATCCTAAGATATCTCATCTTAAAGTAGTTAAGAGAATACTTAGATATCTTAAAGGAATCACAAATCTAGGATTATGATATTCAAAATCTGATAACTTTGAGCTAATTACTTATGCTGATGCAGATTTTGCTGGATGTAGGTTAGATAGAAAAAGCACATTCGGAACATGTCAATTTTTAGGACACACTTGTTTCTTGATCTTCCAAGAAACAAAATTCGGTTACACTATCTACAATTGAAGCCGAGTACATTGCAGCTAGTGCATGTTGTGCACAAATTGTGTAGATGAAAAACACTTTAGAGGATTATAAGATTCATCTTAAAAATATTCCCATAAAATATGATAACACAAGTGCAATATGTTTAACATAAAATCTCATTCAACACTCTAGAACAAAACATATTGATATTAGGCATCACTTTATATGTGATCATGTCACCAATCATGATGTATTTCTAGAGTTTATTGATATGAAATATCAATTAGTCGATATTTTTACAAAGCCCTTAAGTGAAGAACAATTTGATTTTATTAGAAGAGAATTAGGAATGTTAATTTATCCGAATGCATGATTTTGTTAAATTTCATTTTTGAACTTTCTTCATTCTTTGATCACTCACTTAAATTCTATGCTGATAATTTTATGATGTGAATTTTACATGATGATAAGGTTGTGTGCTTCAATAAAATATTTACTTTGATGTTGGAATTTTGTGCTTTGATGCTGAAAGTTTCTATGATGCTGTGATCTCCTTAAATGATGAGCATGTTATCATACAATGATGCAATATCATGTTTACTTTGATGATTTCTATTGAATGTTGAGAAGTTTTAAATCATACATCGGATTCTCAATTTTTGAGTGCTACAAGCACTAATGATATTATATCATACAAGTAGTGAAAGACTATGACGAAATATTTTATACATATCTTGATGTTTGATTCATGGAAGTCATTGATAAATGCAACTCTCACATATTTCACTCTTATGAATTTTTAATGAGAAAAGGATTTGAAGTACTGCTCTTCTCACTATGAAGTTTTGTTTGTAAATTTTTCCTTCATGTGATACTCCTCTCTCATGAATAATCTAAGGAATTCCAATGGATATATTAATCCTTGAAAAATGATAATAAAAGCATGTGTGTGATAATTTTTGTAGGGATTTGATTTCATATAGATATCTCGATCCTTTTCATGAATCCCTTCTCTTTGTCAAAATGAAAGCATGTTTTAACGAAAACTTATTTATCATTTTTGACTTGATTCAAATCATTTCACAAATTTAGTTCTTAATGGATTCCCTCCTTATCTTCTTTCCTCTTCTTCATGCAAAATGTGATGACAAAGGGGGAGAAGTTGTTGGAATCTATCGTTTTAATAACATCTAATGATGAGAACTTTTGAGTGTGAAACTTGCTTAATTTTTTTTTACCACATTTGCATTGTTGAATTGTTCTCCTTTTTGTTGATGACCAAGGGGGAGAAATAATACCAAAATGTGGTAAATTGATGACAAATTGATGCAATATAATTGATATATATACTTGAAATGGTTGCTTGATAAATTTCTTTCATTATGATTAGATATCTAGAGCTTAACTTCTTATTTTGTAATTGATATCTTGCCATAGAATGATGAATTACTATCTTTGTCATCTTTCATATTTTAAATATCATACTTGAAAATGGATGTCATGCCTTGACATCATTTTGATAAATACTTGGCATCGTATTTTGAGAATGATAGATCATGATAGGAATCATGATGTGCATGTTGATAAGTTTAATTAACTTATCTTATCGGTTTGTTTCTTGAATTCAAGAATGTCTTTTCTTAAATATGGCATATAGATAGGGGGAGTTAATGTTAACTCCGTCATCAATTGATTGTCATCATCGAAAAGGGGGAGATTGTTGAATCCGCCGGAACATTGCCGAGAGTTTGTCGGATGTTCGTCGGAAGTACGCTAGAAGCTCACCGGAAGAGCAATTGACGCACCGGAACAAGAAGCACTGTAAATTATATCCTAATTATCATAGTTAGAGTGTAAATTAAGTTAGGATTGTGAGGTAATCTCACTAACCTAATTAGGGGCTAACTGGGCCCTTAATAGGGCTGAAGTAAGCTGCCAATTCAGCCCCTGAATTCTTGATCGACGGTGGCACCACCTAGAAGATAGTGCCCTTGGATTTCTGGGCAGTGGTACCACCCAGACTGGGTGGTAGCACCATCGGCAGCAGTGCTACCAGCGGTGGTACCGCCCTTGTTCGACGATGGTACCGCCTAGTGTCAGATCAACGACAGTTGTACCGCCCAATAACGACGGTGGTACTGCCAGTACCTCGGATTCCGGGGATATGACACTTTTTGGCTCTAATTTTAAAGCCATTGGGGCCTATAAAAACTCCACCATTTTATGCATGAAAGGGCATGAATGTATTAGCTTAATCTTGAATTCTTAAGTCATAAAAGTGTTGTAAAAGTTAGAGTTCTCCTCCTTCATCTCTTAGCCTTGTAACCATCCAAGAAAGAGGAGTGAGACTTGTAAGGGTTCATCTCCTAAACCCGGGAAAATGAGAAAGTGTTGTAAAGAGGTGTTCGGTCTTCATCTATTAAAAGAAGGCCTTTAGTGGACACCGATGACCTCGTCGAAGGAGGAGTCCGAAAGTGGATGTAGGTCACATTGACCGAACCACTCTAAAACTCAGTTTGCATTTACTTTGAGCAATTTACTTTTATAGCAAACGACCTCTCCTCCTTACTGTGCTTTTACTATGCCTACATACGCTTTTAAGTAAATACTTTTCGAGATCGGTTTTAATCATATGAAGACTTTACAAAATCGATGCTTTTCATTTGTGCAATTTATATTACTGCAAATCTCCTTAATCTTCTCTTGCACTTTTACAAAAGCTTTAAAGTTCAAATTCTCTCCTAAACGGATTAAATAGAAACCATTTTCGTCGGAATCAGTTTTAATCGGAACAAGTCTTTTAAAATCGTGAAAGTTTTTCGCTACACTAATTCACCCCTCCTCTTAGTGCCACTCCTGATCATAACAGCAGGATGCTTCGATCGGGGAGAGACAATTAAAGTAGGAAGAATCATGTTGGGCCGGAGAAAAACATGTCAGAAGATTGGACGTCAAGCCGAAAGATTGGTCGACGTATTGATAGAAGGCTTCGGGTCATGGATTCAAGTATCGAGCCAAGAAGAGCAGATATTGTGCCAAGGATATCGGAGTTGCGAAGGTCAACTGGTCGATTGGGCAATAGACCGCAAGAGAAGACGATGAGCCGAAGAATCGGATGAAGCGTCGATTGACCAATGACATATCGGATAACATGATTCATGCTTAGTAATAATTATCTAGATTGAAGTATATTTTATATGTGCAGGATTAACTACGATAGTAAGGCATAAAGCAAAATGAAGTCTCGGAGTCAAGAACGCGATTTCGTTGGGAGTTCGAGAGTTCGTCGGAAGTCCAGATGTTCGTCGGAAGCTCTATCGGAACTGATCGAGAAGTCCAGGAGCTTGCCAAAGAAGCTCATCGGAACTCGCCAAGAAGATCGACGTGAAGTCCAGGAGCTTGCCAAGAGTCCGCTGAAACATTGTCGAGAGATCGTCGGAAGTTCGCCGGAAGATCGCCGAAAGCTCGCCGGAAGAAACCTTATCGGACTTGTTTAGCTTAAGTATGCTTTAGAATTTATAGTTAGCACATAATTGAGATTGGATTTGGGTCAACCTAATTATTGGCTAGTTGGGCCCAATAAAAGGCCTAAACAGTGACCCAAGAGGTGGCACCGTCATGGCATAGTCTCTGAGATTGTGTCAGGTGGTGGTATCAATAGTTTGGGTAGTGGTACTGCCCAGACACAGTCTCCGAGAGACTATAGGTGGTGGTACTACCAGTTTGAGCGGTGGTACCGCCAAGTGCAAAGGTGTCAGGCAGTGGTACCGTCGATCTAGGTGGTGGTACCACCCAGTGCAGTGTTAGTGTCAGACTGACATTGGCGGTGGTACCGCCCAGCATAGGCGGTGATCTTCGCATATTAAAGGATGATCGATAGTGGATGCCGGTGGCCTCGATAGAAGAGGAATCGGTGGAGTGGATGTTGGTCACGACGACCGAACTACTATAAAATTGGCGTGTTCTCTGGTTTGTATTTTTATTATTGTCATTTATATATTACAAACTGAATCTTTACTTGCCTACTACATTCAATTCATATACGAACGTGTTTTTAAGTTAAGATCTTTATGAAACGATTTTCGTCAGAATTAGTTTTAATTGAAATGAAATAATTTGAATACGTGATTTTACCACTGCACTAATTCACCCCCCCTCCTAGTGCCAACTCGTTTCCTGACAGGAAGTTTGCCAGAAGATCACCAGAAGCTCGCTGGAAGATCAAATGACATACCGAAACAAGAGTGCTTTGATTATGTTTTAGTTATTGTAGTTAGACCGAAAATTAAGTTAGGATTGGGAGGTAATCCCACTAACTTAAGTAGGGGCCAATTGGGCCCTTAATAGGACTGAATTGGGCTTGATTGAATAGCCCATTTAGCACTTGAAATCATGGCCAACGGTGGCACCGCTTGGAAGACCCAGTCTCCCAAGTGGTCTGGGCGGTGGTACCGCCCAGACTGGGTGGTACCACCGCCCAGAGTTAATGCTGCGAGTGGTGGTATCGCCCTTGTCAAGCAGTGATACCGCTAGAGCTTGGTCTCCGAGCTTTGTCAAGCAGTGGTACCGCCAAATTGGGCGATGGTACCGTCCAATACAGTGTCAGTGTTAAACTAACACTAGCGGTGGTACCGCCCAGCATAGGCAGTGGTACCGCCCGTACCTAGGAAACCCGGGATGAGATATTTTAAGCTCCAAGTTTGAATCAACTTGAAGCCTATAAATACCCCTCTCATCCCTGGTTAAGGAACACAAGTATTGAGAGTGAAAAAGAAAGAAAACGCTGCTGTAATCTTGTGTAAACTCCTCTCCTTCTTCTAAGTGTTAGAATAGTTTGAGAGAGGAGTAAGTGGCGGTGTAAGGGTTATCTCCAAAACCCTATAAAAGGAGAAAGAGCTGTAAAAGGTGGTTGGTCTTTGCCTATTGAAGGAAGATCGATAGTGGATGCCGGTGGCCTCGACGGAAGAGAAATCGATGGAGTGGATGTAGGCCACGACGACCGAACCACTATAAAAATCTGGTTTGCATTTACTTTGAGCAATTTACTTTTATAGCAAATTGCCTCTCCTCCTTACTATGCTTTTACTATGCCTACACTCGCATACGCTTTCAAGTTTCCGAAATTGATTTACAATGTACAAAAGAATTTTTCAAAATCGATGTGATTTTACCGCTGCACTAATTCACCCCCCCTTCTTAGTGTCGACTCGTTCCTAACACTTTCCTTGATTGAAACTAGTCCTACGTCACTCAAAATATAGATTAAATTGTTAACTCATTAGTTGATTTCATTATCAAAATTGAAGATTCAACAATAACGACACTCTCTCACATAATGTACACCCTCTTGTGCCAAGATGAGTACTATAGACGATGCGTAAATAGGTAATTTCATAATTATCTAACATATTTATCTCATCAAACTTAAAGTATATGAATAAGTTTAGGTCATATTTACGTTTAATCTTTAAAAAAAAATATTTGAGTGGAGAGTAAACGAGTCGAGGGAGCAGTCTCTCGAAGGACTAAAGTCCTGAACATTGAGAAATTTAGGTTTTTTTCCCCTTCTAATTCCAATAAAATCATGGCTTGGTCGATGTTATTTTGGACCAATTGCCCTTTTATTAATTTGCTGTAATCTACTGGTCTTACACGGTGATAGGCACCATTCAAACCCCAAAATAAACTAAACTTGTAGAAGATGGCATAGCCCGCCCGTATCTCCCTGTATTCATCATATCCGATGCATCAGCATGTAGAGCTTTTTATATATACGCGTACGGTATTTATATTCCATAGCACTCCGCTTACCTTCAGGTACTCTCGGGACTCCCAATGGAGAGAGTGTCTGCGGAGTAATCGGAGAAGAGCTCGTCGGCCTTGGACAAGTTGTACGCCACCTCCACCATGCTCGGCCTCTTCGACGGGTCCCTGCGCAAGCAGTCCCTGGCTATGTTCATAACGGTCGCCACGCTCTCCATGGGGCATGACTGCTTCGCCAGAACCGGGTCCATCCACGCCATGATACTTGCTTCGCTGCCGCCGCCGCCGCTCTTCTCGAACAGTCGTCCCTCCGCCTCTGCCCATAGCGAGTCGCCCCGCTCGCTCGACGCCTCCTTCCCGGACACAAGCTCCAGCAGCACCACTCCGTAGGCGAAGACGTCCATCTTGGCGGTGACGACGCCGTCCGCCAGGTACTCCGGCGCTATGTAGCCCTGCGTGCCCACGATGTGGGTGGTGACGGCGTTGCACCCGGTCTTGGCCAGCCCAAAGTTGGCCACCTTGGCGCGCAGCTGGGCATCCAAGAGCACGTTGCTGGTCTTGATGTCCTTGTGGACGACGCGGGGCCAGGTGTGCTGGTGGATGTACTGGAGGCCATTGGCCAGGTCCAGCGCGATCCTCAGCCGGGTTCGCCAGTCGAGCTTGTAGGGGGCGGCCGGGTCATGGAGCCAGAAATCCAGCGAGCCGTTCTCCACGAACTCGTAGACCAGATAGCAGGTGCCGGCATCGTTGTCGATGCAGAAGCCTTCCAGCTTCACCAGATTGGAGTGGTTCACCTTCATTAAAGATGACGCATGAGCAATAAATTAATAGAAAGAGATGGTTTGTGGAAGTCAAACCTCTTGGATACTAAAAGAGCAAAAACTGTAAGAGAGGAGAGAGAGAGTTGGAAAGAAGGTTCGGGGGACAGAAGACTTGGAAGTCAAGCTTCTTGACCACTTATCATATGGCAGAAAGAAGGATACGATGGTAAAGCCCTCTCGACAAGTGGTAGGTGGTGAAACAACAAAGATAGGAACGGGGCTTGCATCACCACATAGTGGCGGCCGCGAAAGTCGACGAACTTTCAGGCCGGGCGACTTGTGTACACCATTTAATGCTATGGACAGCCAATTATTATCGATGGCTTCACAGTGAAGTCTTCTCACGCGTTGAAGTCTTGGATCAGATCGAGATGAGACGTCTTCAGTGGCGAGTGTGAAAAGAACGCTTAAATAAGATCTTCATCACATCTCAGCTCTAGAATACCCCACTTAATATTCTGAAGGAGGTAATTTGTGGGAACGTGCAAGTAGAAGAATATCGCACGATACCAGAAGAATATCGAGTAGAATTAGTAGGCGAATGCTCAAAGTTAAAATAGAAGCTGTGTGTCCAATAAGGGCCAAACCTTCTGCAGTATTTTGAGCTCCTCGCGGGCATTCCACTTCATCTTTTTGACGGCGAACACCTCGCCATCTATGATCCCCTTGTACACCGCTCCCTTGATAAGGTTGCTCTGCCCGAAATCATCAGTCGCTCGCATCATCTCCTCCACCTTATACACCTTGTACTTATCCAACCACTCAGAGATATCGTTGATCAGCTTGTCATCGTTAGCTGAAACTTCCCCGCCCTTGCTGTACTTCATCAATCCATCCGCAGAACTTTTTCCACCTTCCTCGCCCACTCTCCACCTACCTTTGGACACGAACCGCCTCCATAGCCACGCTAACAGCAGCATCTGCAGCACCCAAAGAGCTCCCACAACACCCAGACCGATTGCTAGTCCTGCAATCACTCCGTTTCTCTTCTTCACAACCACAGCCGTGGGTGCAGGGGAAGGTGGGGTGGCGATTGACGCGTTCGATAGCAGCAGCGGCGGTGGGATCTCGTACAGGGGAACAAAGATGGTGGAGAATGCACTCTGGAGGCCGTTCAGGTTAATTAGCGTCTGAACGTCGGTGCCAAAGCTCGCGGCGACGGAGGAGTAGGTATCGGAAAGCTGAAGCACGTACGTAACGAGGCCGAGAGGCATCCTGCCATTGATGGCGATGCTGTTCGCGGTGGTGCTGTTGAGGCACTGGCAGGAGATGGGGAAGGTGGCGATGACGCCGATGGTGAGGTTAGTCGGGACGAGCGTCGGATTCACCAGCACGACGGCGGGCCACAACGTGAGGTTCTCGAACTTGATGGTGGACACCAAGTAGAAGGTGTCGCCGGAGTTGATCTGGTAGGGAACGGGCGCGTAAGCGCGACTGTAGTTGGTGCAGGAGCAGGTCAAGGGGATCAACAAAGGCTGGTTCTGCCGCAACACAGCGGTGGTGGTGAGGTTGCTGGTCCGGGCGATCGAGAGTCGGCTCATGTCAAAGAGGTCGCCAGCGGATGCGAGGTCGAGCTGGGAGAGAGAGGTGGCGTCGGCTCGGTACAGAGCGTAGGCCTGGCACGGGTAGATGCCGCGGTCGGCAGCGCACTGGATACCGTCGGGGGGTTCCGCTTGGCCATCGTTTGGTGGTAGAAGCAGAAGGAGTAGGGAGAGGAAGAGTATGGTACGGATGACGGCAAGGCTCATTTCGGCTGGGGTTTGGTGGCGTTGGTGGTGGTGTAGATGGTGGTGGGTGGTGGAGAAGCCGAGAGAGGGTTAAATAGACAAGTAGGATGCAGGCAGACAGACAGAACGGAGAGGCAAAATTACCAACTTGTTCTTGCGCGCATAAATGGTGATGGACCCTACCACAGACCGTGGTACTTCCAAGCCTAGTATGCGGGTGGGTTGGCCAAACACCGAGTATATAAAAGACTGGAAAACAATTGGTCGGGTCTATAAAACAGGAAAACTTGGACACGGAGAAGGATGCAATTCACACGATAAAATCCAAATTCACATTGTCATAAGCAATTTATTTATTTATCTTTCGGTGAATCGAGTCTCCATGAAATTTGCCCCATGCACTCCATTCAATATCAACATCTTAATATACATTCAAAAAAGTATATGTTTATCACAATTATTTATGACTTACTGTAGCCAGTTTTATTTTTATTTTAAAAAATATAAAAATTAAAAGACTCGCGAAATATAGAGAAGATTAATATGTATAGCCTTACCTCTCTACAAATCCTCATAAAAAGCAAATGATTTAAATACCTAATACTTTTTAATCATAATTATCCTGCATGACTTTTTAAAAGATGTCAATTACAACTCTGATGTCTCGTGATTTAACAGTCAATTGGTCAACATTACTATAAGAATTTTTTATATAAGCTTCTAGATATCATGTACTAAACTTAAATTCGGGGATATGAATATAAAAATCACTTTCTTCCTTGGGCTGTACGTGTGTGTGAAAATTTTCTGAATTTTGAAATCTAACAAAGAAGAGTTTGATTATTTTTATTTTATTTATTATTTATTTATCTATAATAGGTTTTACTAGTATTTTGGTCGGATGGAAACAACGAAAGTTCCAACTTTGATCTAAACCCATCCAATCTCGGTCGAGAAAGATTTCTTTCAATCATAATCCAATCCAACGCAACTAGCAATCAAATTTCATTCAGATTATATACTAGTCAAATCGTGCCAATTTGAACTACTTTATTTTTTTTTACTTGACAAAAACCATGGGACATTATTTTTCTCTGACTCAGGTCACAAATTACATCATATCATCGGACACAAGTCACAGCACTTGGATAGCGACTTGGGTGAGCGTGTGATTGGGATCAGGGAGAAGCAAGTCGGTTTTTCTGGTGGTCGTAATCTACAATGACTTGGGTTAGAAATAGGTTATGTGAACTTGATGCTTTGGTCACGATGGTGGAAAGTTTTGCACCGGATGTCACGACTTCTGTGAGGGTAGAATAATTTTTGGCTTGAGGCAGCCACGTCGCTCTCCAATATTGTTGAAATCGTTGTCGAGGTCCTCCAGAAGAGCGACGTGGCTGCCTCAAGCCAAAAATTTTGTTTGGATCTGGAGAAAGAGATTAGTGATGTGTTGGTTCGTAGCACAAGGAGTCTCAATTAAGTGATTGGGTCGGATCACTCGTTGAATAACCGCTGAGGGATTCAATCCATTTTTAACTCGATCGGGTCCTGTTGTCAGATGTTAGGTCACGTTGACATCCGAGCCTAATTTAAGGTCGGATCGATTCATCTAAATCATTTTTTTTTTTTTTTTCCCAGAGATAGTGGTCGTCAAATGTATATTTTGGATATAACGGGAATTAAATATATCCTTCCAACAATAATAGAAAATGTAGGCTGAAAGTTTTTTTTTTATTTTAAACAAGGGATCAGTTTCTCATTAGAAAAGTTATAGCTTATAAGATTATCAACATGAAGTAAGTAATCCTTGATAACAGTCAAGATCTCTCGTGATAACAACCTTAACAATAGTTAAGATCTCCCTAACTACATGAGAAAATATCGTATATCTATTAAGGAAGATCCTCTTTGTTGAGGAAAATTCTCCCTTCTAACATGTATAAATAAGGGGTATTGTGTATTGTTTCTATCAATACAATCTTCTTCTTTATATTTCATTTCTATTATGGTATCAGAGCTCTCGTCGTAAAGGCTACTTCTAAACATCTCGAAGTAGACCCATCTCCCGATCGGACTCCATCGAATCTCGGCGCCTTCTCCTATTGCCTCATGGACCGTGACTCCATCTCAGTCACTCCCCCCTCTGTCGCTGCTCCCACTGTGACTACACTCGGCGTCGCCATCAGGTGCGGCGTTTTTCCTTAGCGAAAAGCGGCAGCAACAGCAGCATCTTCCCCCGTTGAGCTCTTATCGCTGTAGTGTTTTCCACGGACATCCTCCCTCTTCTCCTCCCTGCGCCGGTGGCATTCTTTAATGCTGCCTTTCCTCTGCCTCTTCCTATAGAAGTAGAGCCGATGCAGCCTCACAACTGCTCCTCGGTTAGCGACCTCTCATCCTCGTTCCCGCATCTTGCTGGAGCGAGAAGTGTCGCTAGCGCCATCCTTGCCGTATAGCCATCATTGCCTTCATGCGGTAGTAGGAATGATTGCAGTTCTTCTTCAACGATCCTCCTCCAGGTATGAAGGAACTGGGACAAGCAACAACCTGTAGTTCCTCCTCTTTACCGCGGTAGCCCTCGCAGCCACAGCAGCCCTCTTTGCCACAGCTACAACAGCCCTCTCTACCGCAGCAGCTGCAGTAGCAGTGATATGCTCTTCTCCCAAGTTGCTGTCCCCCGCTCCACGTTCTTCGCCTCGATAAGTAGCATCCGGAACCATTTCCAAATTCCCAAATTTGGTGTAGATCAGTGTCGCTTCGACAAATAGTGATCCTCGGCGATGAAGTACGCACTTCACTATCGAAATTCCTAACTGCAGAACTATTGCACAAAGACTACAGAACTGCTTTACACAATATTGATCATTGTCAATATTGATCAACAACCCACAACCCATATGTCCTCATCATCTACCTTTAATGCTCCCATTACTATTCCCACAGGGAACTATAGTACTTTTCCATATACAGGCCTTATCTCCATAAATGCAGCAATCCTCATCCCCTTCAAATTATCCAAAGGTGGTAACTACGCATCCTGGTGTGCTCAATTCTCTAATCTACTATTTGGTTATGATCTTCTAGGCTATGTCGATGGCTCTCTTCGTTGTCCACCGGCGATGCTCAACATCTCAAGCGCACCCAGTCCAGTACCAAATCCGGACCACAAACTATAGTTACGCCAGGATTGTCTCATCCTTCAAGCTATTCAAGCCTCGATCACTGGATCCCTCGCCCCACTCATTTCTTCATGTGACACTATTGCCGAAGCTTGGTACAAGTTGCAAACCACCCTGGCCAATCGTTCATGTACTCGCATGCTTAGTCTCCTATCCAGTCTCATGATGATAAAATAAGAGGGAAGTACTATTGCTAATTATCTACATAACATAAGGATTATCATCGATAACTTGGCCTTAATAGGTCATTCTCTCAGTGATAAAGAAGTTACTGTCCATATCCTCAACAGCCTAGGAGATGAGTAGGAATTGGCAGTGACAATACGCACACGTGATTCACCAGTATCATTTGAAGAACTCTATGACAAGTTGACTAATTATGAGATATATCTCAAGCGTGAGGACAAGTTGCCAGGACTATCCATCATAGCTCAAGTCAGTCAAAAATCTAAGAGGAAGAGTAACCGGTACAACAAATCTATCAACAAAGGTTTGGCCAGCATGCCTGCACTTGTGGGCTCTAAACAAACCTCTCCTTTTCAACCTCATTAACATTTCAATTACAACTATCAAGGCGGCTACTTCAATTATCCTCAACCCTAGTGTCATAATCACATAAATCAACAAAGAGTTGTTTGCCAGCTATGTGACAAAGTTGGCCACTCTACAAAAGTCTGTAGAACTCAACCTAGACTTCCTCCTCCGTCGCATTGGCCTCACGCAAATCTTACAGCTACTCTAACTATTAGTCATCAAAATTAGATTATGGACTCTAGCGCATCTCATCACATCACCTCTGATTTACAAAACTTGTCCATCCACAACGACTATGACAGAAACGAAGACATCATCATCGGTGACAGTAACAGACTCCTCATTACTTATACTGGTTCCACAATGCTTAATTCTCATAGCACTTCATTTACGCTAGATGATGTTTTATGTGCACCCCACATCAAACGAAACCTCATTTCTGTTTCTCAATTCTGCAAACAGAATCATACCTCAATTAAATTCTTTCCTAACTCCTTTCTTGTCAAGGATTTGAGCACGGGGGCATCCTTGGTCCAAAGCCAAAGTAAAGACAACATTTATGAGTGGCCGTCAGTTCCAAAAATTACCCAACCCACTGCCTACTCTTCGGTCACAACTCCAACTGATGTGTGGCATCATCGTCTTGGTCATCCCTCAACTTTTATTTAGCAAAAACTGCTTTCTCGTTATTCTCTTCCTACGCTTAAAACCAATAACATCATAACTCATTGTGATGCTTGTTTAAGTAATAAAAGTCATAGACTTTCCTTTGGAAAATCCTTCTTATCTTGCTCTAAACCCCTTGAGGTTATTTACACTGATGTTTGGGGCCCCGATCCAATCACTTCCTTTGACAAATTCAGATTTTATGTTATTTTCGTAGATTATTTCACCAAATACACATGGTTATACCCTCTTCACCATAAATCTAAAGTTTCAGTAGTCTTTACCAACTTTCGAAGATTGGTCGAGAACTTCTTTCAGTCTAAAATTAAAACTATTTACTCTAATGGTGGCAGTGAATATCAAGCCCTCACATCCTGCCTATTTGTTTGTGGTATACAACACCTCAAGTCACCTCCACGCACTCCTCAACTCGTCAGCTCTGCTGAACGTAAACATCGACATATAGTTGAAACTGGTCTCACACTCCTACACCAAGCCTCTATGCCACCAACTTTTTGGACTGTAGCATTTCAAGCTGCCGTCTACCTCATTAATCGTATGCTCACTCCAGTCCTCGAGTATGAGTCATCATTTAAAAAATTATTTCATAAATCCTCAAACCTTCAAAAACTCAAAGTGTTTGGATGTTTATGTTATCCATGGCTCCATCCCTATGCCTCACATAAGATAACATCAAAATCTAAACCTTGCATTTTCATTGGATACTCTCTTGACCATAATGCCTTTTGATGCTATGAACCCCAATCTCGAAAAGTCTTTACGTCCCGTCATGTTATTTTTATAGAGACTACCTTTTCATTTCACAACCCTGAGTCTCCTGCTGTGCGACCTACTCCATCACATATACATCATTGGAGTACGCCATCAATCCCGTCACCCGAGTCTCCCATACTATCATCTAGTCTTTTGATGGGGATATAAACAGGAATAACCTTTGTATATGTATAAATACTAGAAGACCATAATACGCAGCAGAATTAAATGGAAGCACAATCAAATATAACACCAAGATATACGTGGAAAACCCCTTCAATGTGAAGGGTAAAAACCACGAGGCAAACTAGAGATAATCCACTATGAGAATAATGAATATACAAATCTCCCAATCTCTTGCCCTAAACCCTAGCAACAATCACAAGAGAATAACTGGGATACAAGGATCACGTCACTACTCACAATATCTAAAACCTCCCCAAGTAATCACAGCAAGAGTCTACTGTAGATTTGATCTAACTTGAGATGAGAACACTGCTAGATGATTGAGAATAGTCTGTTTGCATTATCCTTATCTTCTTCCCTTTCTTTCTCTTCCTTTTCTGCATTGTTTTCCTCCATTTCTTTGGAATCCTGTGGCTCTTGTGGCTCTTTTGTTCTCCCACGTTGCTGCCCTATTTATGCCTTTTTCTGCCTCCAAAACGCAGCCACCCACACCCCCCTAATGTTAATTAGGGTTAGGTTAAGAGGATGTGTGGGCTATGGGCTGATAAAGCCCACATGGGCTGAATATGGGCTATCAGCCCAACAACCTCCCCCTTCAGCCTATAAGGGAGGCTGTCCTATGACTTCTCAATATGAAGCCATGCCGACTAGCTGTCGGCATATCTCTTGTCTTTCTTTTGATAAAGTTTTTATTCCATTTAGTAGCAGCACCAAATCATAAATGTGGTTCTTTTGAAGAGCATCCATCTCTTCCTGCATAGCAACTAACCACTTCTTTTTCTGCTCACTTTCAATTGCTTCCTGGTAACTCTCTAGTTCACCTGCATCAGTAGGCATCACATACTCATCTATAGAGTATCTTATAGAAGTCTGTTTCAGCCCCAATTCTTGTAAGAATTCTTTCATCCATAACATTTCTTTGCATACCTCTATAACAGTAATATATTCTGCTTCTGTTGTGGAGAGAGCAATACACCTTTGCAACCTGGATTGCCATGACACAACTCCCCCTGCAAAAGAAAGTACATAACCTGAAGTGGACTTCCTCGTATCTATATCTCTTGCCATATCTGCATCTGTGTAACCTGTCAACACAGGTGGTCCACCTCCAAAGCTTAAACAAACCTTAGAGCTCCCTTTGAGATATCTAAAAATCCACTTCACT
>LVTN01001727.1:47589-59807 GCA_001649415.1 Musa itinerans
ACGATCCGATTCCCATTGCATAGATCCATGGACATCACAATATATTCAAGCAACATGCAATATAAAGTGATAAAATACCAAATAGTAATAATAAGCAAAAAGACTATATGTCAAGTCACACGTGCCATCATTCACGTGATTGCCTTGCAGGGCACCTATGACTAGCAATCTCCCACTTAACCTAAAGCCACTCACCTATATGTCTGATCCCTATTAGACCTTTGTGACGCTCAAAGACAATATGAGATAATGGCTTTATCAGTGGATTTATGATGTTATCTTTGGATGAAACTCTTTCCACTACTACATCTCCTCAGGTCACGATCTCTCTAATAAGTTAGAACCTCCTTAGAACACTTTTGATGAGACCCGGGTTCCCTCATTTAAGCAATCGCTTCATTATTGTCGCAATATAAGGAATCGACTTCTCACTGCTTGACACAACTCCTAGATCTGTGATGAATTTCTTTATCCAGACTCCCTCCTTTGCTGCTTCTACTATAGCAATGTACTCCGCCTTTGTGGTCGAGTTAGCAGTAGTATCTTGCTTGGACGTCTGATGAGACCTAGGTTCCTTCGCTTGAGCAATGGCTCTATTGTTGTAATATAAGGGAATTGACTCCTCGCTGCCTAGCATGACTCTCAAATATGTGATGAACTTCTTCATCTAGTCTCCCTCCTTTGTTGCCTCTGCTATAATAATGTACTCCGCCTTTGTGGTCGAGTCAGCAGTAGTATCTTGCTAGGAACTCTTCTCGCATACTGTTCCTCAATTCAGGGTGTACACAAACCCCGAATTCAACTTGCTATCATCGACATCAAACTGGAAACTCGAGTCCATGTAGCCTTCAACCCTGAGGCTACTACCTCCATATACTAGTAAAAGATCCTAGGTCCTTCTCAAGTACTTAAGGATACACTTTACTACTTTCCAATGCTCCAAGCCTAGATCCGCTTAATACCTGCTCATGACACTCAAAGAATGCGCTATATCAGGCCTGGTTCATAGCATGGCATACATGATAGACCCTATCGCTGAGGCATAGGGTATCCTATCCATGTTTATCTTTTCTTCAAGAGTCTTTGGGGACATACTCCTAGAAAGTGATATCCCATGTCTCATCCATATGAGACCTCTCTTGAAATTTTTCATGCCAAACCTTTTGACAATTGTGTCTATGTACATAGACTGAGATAAGCAAAGCATCCTCTTGGATCTATCTTTATAGATCCGAATCCCCAAGATCTAGAATACTTCCCCTAAGTCGTTCATAGAGAAGTGTCTAGATAACCAAGTCTTTACTGTGGACAACATTCCTACATCATTCCTAATGATCAAGATGTCATCCACATATAATACCACGAAGGTGATAACGCTCTCACTTACCTTCCTGTACACACAAGGCTCATATTCGTTCTTAATGAAGTCATAAGATCTGATTGCCTCATCAAATCTTATGTTCCAACTTATGGAAGCTTGCTTTAGTCCATAAATGGACCTAAGCAACCTATACACCTTATCTAGGTAGTTCTTGGACATAAATCCCTCATGTTATATCATATACACTTCTTCCTCGAGATTGCCATTGAGGAATATAGTTTTCACATCCATCTACCAGATCTCATAATCATAGTGTGTTGCAATAGCCAATATAATTTGGATGGATTTTAGCATGGATACGGGTGAGAAGGTTTCATCATAGTCAACACCTTACTTTATAGATCTCTACCTTTCCATCTTCTCTGATCTTCTTTTTGAAGATCCACTTGTAACCGATGGGTACAATACCCTCGGGTGCATCAACTAGATTCTAAACCTTATTGAAGTATATGGAATACATCTCAGAATTCATGCCTTCTTGCCACTTCCCGGAGTCTATACTCGTAATAGCCTCCTCGTAGGTCAAAGGATCAATATCCTCAATATGCTCTCCTATAATATGTCCTACATATCTCTCAAGAGGATGGGATACTCTGCCAGACCTACGTAAAGTCAAAACTTGTGTGCTAGGTACCTAAATAGACTCGGGCTGTGGAGTGGTGCTTAAGCTAGGTTCTTTAACCTCGCTCAACTCTATCATACTCTCATTGTCTCTACCAAGAATGTGTTCCTTCTCAAGGAACACCGCTCTCTTGGCTACAAAGACCTTTTAGTCCTCGGGATGATAGAAATAATACCCATAAGTTTCCTTAGGGTATCCCACGAACTTGCACCACTC
Source organism: Musa itinerans (assembly GCA_001649415.1). Classification (NCBI taxonomy): domain Eukaryota; kingdom Viridiplantae; phylum Streptophyta; class Magnoliopsida; order Zingiberales; family Musaceae; genus Musa; species Musa itinerans. Next base: position 49,809 of record LVTN01001727.1, read on the forward strand.
CATCCTCGATTCCAACTTATCGGGGTTGTGTCTTTTAATGTTGGCAGGGTAGCCCCAAGTCTTAAGAACCTTAAGATCGGGTTTCTTCTCTTTCTATATCTCATATGGTGTAGACACTACCGACTTATTTGGAACTTTATTCAGAAGGTAAGCTACGATCTCTAGGGCATATCCCCAAAATAAGATGGGTAGGTCAGCGAAACTCATCATGGACCGCACCATATCTAACAGTGTACGATTCCTCCTTTCAGATACACCATTGAGCTTAGGTGTATAAGGAGGTGTTCATTAGGATAGAATCCCAAGATTCTTGAGGAATTGGGTGAACTCTGTACTCAAGTACTCACCTCCTCGATCTGATCGAAGAGTCTTGATACTCTTTTCAGTCTGGTTCTCCACTTCATTCTTATACTCTCTAAATTTCTCAAAGGTTTCGGACTTGTACTTCATCAAGTACACATGTCCATACCTTGAGAAATCATCAGCAAAAGTAATAAAGTAGGAGTAACCACCTATGGCATGAGTTGATATGGGTCCACATACATCACTATGTATGAGTTCCAGCAACTCAGTGGCTCTATCTTCAGTTCCACTAAATGGAGAGTTGGTTAGTTTTCCATGAAGGCAAGGTTTGTAAGTTGTATATGACTCATAGTCGAACGAATCTAGATATCCATCCTTTAGCAACTTTTGAATCCTTCCCTCATGGATGTGACCTAGCCTATAATGTCACAAGTATGCATTGTTCATCTCATCTCATTTCCTCTTGGACGCACTTACATTCTTGATATGTGGAGCAGCGTCTAGCATAAACAAACCATTATGTAATATTCTTCTCGTGATGATCTCATCATCTAATAATATTGAACAACCATTATTCTCAAAAACTAATTTATATCCATTAATTATCAAACATGAAATGGAAATAATATTTTTGATAATAGAAGGAACAAAATAGCATGTATCTAATGCAATAATAGCTCGACCAAGCAGATGTAGGGTGACCTTGCCAATAGCTATTGTAGTAACTCTTGCTTCATTGTCCATCTTGAGGTCTATCTCGCCTCTCGCCAATCACCTAGATCTTGCCAAAGCCTGCAATGAATTACAAATATGATAAGCATTACTAGTAACCAATACCCATATGTTATCATAAGAGTTTGACAAATGTAGACTGATCATGAATATACTTGAAGCTTTTTCAAGCTTTTGTTTTGTCCTCTCTACAAGGCACTCTTTGCAGTTTCTCTTCTAGTGCCCATCTTTGCCACAGTAGAAGCACTAGCCTTTGTCCTTTATCGGATCTTTCTTAGCAACCTTTGCTTTACCCAGTCTGCCCTTGTCCTTACCCTTCTTAAGGGACTTTTCTGCTTTCATTTTCTTTCTGGTCTAACTAGTATAGAGAACTAGCTTCTCTTTCTTAATAGTGCTCTCTGCCTCCCTTAAAAGATTGAGGAGCTCAGGGAGAGTCACCTCAAGCTTGTTCATATTAATATTCATTGTGAACTATGAAAATAAATCTGGTAGGGACTGAAGCACAAGATCCATACACAGGTTATCCTCTAGGACCATTCCTAGACTTATGAGTTTCTCTATCCACTCAATCATCTTTAGGACATGGTTATGAACCGGTGTCCTCTCAGTCATCTTAGTGCAGAAGAGGTTCTTGGATATCTCATATCCCTGAGTCATTCTCTATTCCTCAAATAGTTTGCGAACATACAGGAGAATGGATATGATATCCATCTTTTCATGTTGTCTCTGTAACTCAAGAGTCATAGAGCCCAACATATAATTCTGAGCAAGAGTAGAGTCATCTATATACTTCACGTAGTAAGCAATCTTATCCTCACTTGCCCCTTCCTCAGGCATAGGCATCACTGTATCAAGGACGTACGCGATTTGGACCAATGAGGCGGTTGACATCAAGTATGTCATGTAAGGGATTTGAAAGTGACATATTTTAAAAAGTACAAATGTAGCAGAAATAAATAACATACAGATTTTACAAAAATAAATAATCAAGATATGGATTTTTATCTTAATCTACTCCCACTATTTTACTAGCTAGTCACGCGACACCCTCAACATGTAAAACGGAAGTCTCCAGCAGACTTCTAGTGGGGATCGAGATCCAATCAGTATCTTAGTGTAACCTTGAGGGACTCGACCAATGACACTTAGCCAAAAAGGTAGGCAACTCTTGTCGATCACAACTCCTTATAATTCCCATCCAATTCGGCCTCTGAACTATCATGGTCTCGAGGGACTTGACCAACCATGATGTTTGGTTAAGTCAACACCATTTTTACAAGATGAGTCTGATTTGATAATATACCATTGAGGGACTCGACCAAGCATACCAGATCCTCAGGTCATTGGTGACATCTCTATGTTGCAGGCAAGATAGCGAATCATGATATAAGTTAGCCTCGAGGGACTCGACTAACTCAACCTAACGTGGGTCAATCTAATTGTCTCATGTTTACTGACTTAATATTATCAAGAGAGGGGTTTCCTTGATTTGGTCTCCTAATATGACATGTCACACACATACATATTTGATATATATTTACATCACATGCAAATATATATACATATCTAGTAGGTGTACATGTAATTACATATCTCATGAGCAATCATACCAGATGATCATGGACCATAGCCTAATGTGACCAGGCCCGAGCCAGTGAGCCTAATCACTCACATTAAGATCTATATGTATAACAGTGCATCTTCATGCCTTGTGCTCGTCCATCTCGTCCTCATCGGTTCCGTTGGCATCTCGACACATCTCCATGCATCGCGATCGTTTGTCTCGTGGGTCCCGCTATCGCTTCCATGTTCCTACTACGCCTCCTTATGTGATTATAACTTAATTATAGGCATGCATGCTCGACAATAAATGAGAAATAAAATGAAGCCTCGTAGGCCCCAATAATAATAATCACAAGTACATACATCACACGATCCATGATCATCCATCCACATATAATACATCACATGTACACATCATCATATAGGACTATTAGATAATAATAATAATAATAATAATTAATAAAACTTTTTAGTTAATTATTATTTCCTAAAATTAGCGACATGAAGGGAATTTTTTGAATTATGAGGGGTATTTTCATAATTTGGACAAAGGACATATCTTGGAATTTCTCAAATTGAGAAGGGTAAAACTATCTTTTACCCAAAAATACTGCCATCCCCTAGCTTACTACAGTTGCCGCCACCCTACTGGACGGCGGCCATCTCCAATGGGGGGGGGGGGGGGCGGGGGGGGGGGCCCATGTTTATCTTTTCTTCAAGAGTCTTTGGGGACATACTCCTAGAAAGTGATATCCCATGTCTCATCCATATGAGACCTCTCTTGAAATTTTTCATGCCAAACCTTTTGACAATTGTGTCTATGTACATAGACTGAGATAAGCAAAGCATCCTCTTGGATCTATCTTTATAGATCCGAATCCCCAAGATCTAGAATACTTCCCCTAAGTCGTTCATAGAGAAGTGTCTAGATAACCAAGTCTTTACTGTGGACAACATTCCTACATCATTCCTAATGATCAAGATGTCATCCACATATAATACCACGAAGGTGATAACGCTCTCACTTACCTTCCTGTACACACAAGGCTCATATTCGTTCTTAATGAAGTCATAAGATCTGATTGCCTCATCAAATCTTATGTTCCAACTTATGGAAGCTTGCTTTAGTCCATAAATGGACCTAAGCAACCTATACACCTTATCTAGGTAGTTCTTGGACATAAATCCCTCATGTTATATCATATACACTTCTTCCTCGAGATTGCCATTGAGGAATATAGTTTTCACATCCATCTACCAGATCTCATAATCATAGTGTGTTGCAATAGCCAATATAATTTGGATGGATTTTAGCATGGATACGGGTGAGAAGGTTTCATCATAGTCAACACCTTACTTTATAGATCTCTACCTTTCCATCTTCTCTGATCTTCTTTTTGAAGATCCACTTGTAACCGATGGGTACAATACCCTCGGGTGCATCAACTAGATTCTAAACCTTATTGAAGTATATGGAATACATCTCAGAATTCATGACTTCTTGCCACTTCCCGGAGTCTATACTCGTAATAGCCTCCTCGTAGGTCAAAGGATCAATATCCTCAATATGCTCTCCTATAATATGTCCTACATATCTCTCAAGAGGATGGGATACTCTGCCAGACCTACGTAAAGTCAAAACTTGTGTGCTAGGTACCTAAATAGACTCGGGCTGTGGAGTGGTGCTTAAGCTAGGTTCTTTAACCTCGCTCAACTCTATCATACTCTCATTGTCTCTACCAAGAATGTGTTCCTTCTCAAGGAACACCGCTCTCTTGGCTACAAAGACCTTTTAGTCCTCGGGATGATAGAAATAATACCCATAAGTTTCCTTAGGGTATCCCACGAACTTGCACCACTCCATCCTCGATTCCAACTTATCGGGGTTGTGTCTTTTAATGTTGGCAGGGTAGCCCCAAGTCTTAAGAACCTTAAGATCGGGTTTCTTCTCTTTCTATATCTCATATGGTGTAGACACTACCGACTTATTTGGAACTTTATTCAGAAGGTAAGCTACGATCTCTAGGGCATATCCCCAAAATAAGATGGGTAGGTCAGCGAAACTCATCATGGACCGCACCATATCTAACAGTGTACGATTCCTCCTTTCAGATACACCATTGAGCTTAGGTGTATAAGGAGGTGTTCATTAGGATAGAATCCCAAGATTCTTGAGGAATTGGGTGAACTCTGTACTCAAGTACTCACCTCCTCGATCTGATCGAAGAGTCTTGATACTCTTTTCAGTCTGGTTCTCCACTTCATTCTTATACTCTCTAAATTTCTCAAAGGTTTCGGACTTGTACTTCATCAAGTACACATGTCCATACCTTGAGAAATCATCAGCAAAAGTAATAAAGTAGGAGTAACCACCTATGGCATGAGTTGATATGGGTCCACATACATCACTATGTATGAGTTCCAGCAACTCAGTGGCTCTATCTTCAGTTCCACTAAATGGAGAGTTGGTTAGTTTTCCATGAAGGCAAGGTTTGTAAGTTGTATATGACTCATAGTCGAACGAATCTAGATATCCATCCTTTAGCAACTTTTGAATCCTTCCCTCATGGATGTGACCTAGCCTATAATGTCACAAGTATGCATTGTTCATCTCATCTCATTTCCTCTTGGACGCACTTACATTCTTGATATGTGGAGCAGCGTCTAGCATAAACAAACCATTATGTAATATTCTTCTCGTGATGATCTCATCATCTAATAATATTGAACAACCATTATTCTCAAAAACTAATTTATATCCATTAATTATCAAACATGAAATGGAAATAATATTTTTGATAATAGAAGGAACAAAATAGCATGTATCTAATGCAATAATAGCTCGACCAAGCAGATGTAGGGTGACCTTGCCAATAGCTATTGTAGTAACTCTTGCTTCATTGTCCATCTTGAGGTCTATCTCGCCTCTCGCCAATCACCTAGATCTTGCCAAAGCCTGCAATGAATTACAAATATGATAAGCATTACTAGTAACCAATACCCATATGTTATCATAAGAGTTTGACAAATGTAGACTGATCATGAATATACTTGAAGCTTTTTCAAGCTTTTGTTTTGTCCTCTCTACAAGGCACTCTTTGCAGTTTCTCTTCTAGTGCCCATCTTTGCCACAGTAGAAGCACTAGCCTTTGTCCTTTATCGGATCTTTCTTAGCAACCTTTGCTTTACCCAGTCTGCCCTTGTCCTTACCCTTCTTAAGGGACTTTTCTGCTTTCATTTTCTTTCTGGTCTAACTAGTATAGAGAACTAGCTTCTCTTTCTTAATAGTGCTCTCTGCCTCCCTTAAAAGATTGAGGAGCTCAGGGAGAGTCACCTCAAGCTTGTTCATATTAATATTCATTGTGAACTATGAAAATAAATCTGGTAGGGACTGAAGCACAAGATCCATACACAGGTTATCCTCTAGGACCATTCCTAGACTTATGAGTTTCTCTATCCACTCAATCATCTTTAGGACATGGTTATGAACCGGTGTCCTCTCAGTCATCTTAGTGCAGAAGAGGTTCTTGGATATCTCATATCCCTGAGTCATTCTCTATTCCTCAAATAGTTTGCGAACATACAGGAGAATGGATATGATATCCATCTTTTCATGTTGTCTCTGTAACTCAAGAGTCATAGAGCCCAACATATAATTCTGAGCAAGAGTAGAGTCATCTATATACTTCACGTAGTAAGCAATCTTATCCTCACTTGCCCCTTCCTCAGGCATAGGCATCACTGTATCAAGGACGTACGCGATTTGGACCAATGAGGCGGTTGACATCAAGTATGTCATGTAAGGGATTTGAAAGTGACATATTTTAAAAAGTACAAATGTAGCAGAAATAAATAACATACAGATTTTACAAAAATAAATAATCAAGATATGGATTTTTATCTTAATCTACTCCCACTATTTTACTAGCTAGTCACGCGACACCCTCAACATGTAAAACGGAAGTCTCCAGCAGACTTCTAGTGGGGATCGAGATCCAATCAGTATCTTAGTGTAACCTTGAGGGACTCGACCAATGACACTTAGCCAAAAAGGTAGGCAACTCTTGTCGATCACAACTCCTTATAATTCCCATCCAATTCGGCCTCTGAACTATCATGGTCTCGAGGGACTTGACCAACCATGATGTTTGGTTAAGTCAACACCATTTTTACAAGATGAGTCTGATTTGATAATATACCATTGAGGGACTCGACCAAGCATACCAGATCCTCAGGTCATTGGTGACATCTCTATGTTGCAGGCAAGATAGCGAATCATGATATAAGTTAGCCTCGAGGGACTCGACTAACTCAACCTACATCGAGAATCGGTCCCTACCTACAACGATGGAAGGCCACGTGGGTCAATCTAATTGTCTCATGTTTACTGACTTAATATTATCAAGAGAGGGGTTTCCTTGATTTGGTCTCCTAATATGACATGTCACACACATACATATTTGATATATATTTACATCACATGCAAATATATATACATATCTAGTAGGTGTACATGTAATTACATATCTCATGAGCAATCATACCAGATGATCATGGACCATAGCCTAATGTGACCAGGCCCGAGCCAGTGAGCCTAATCACTCACATTAAGATCTATATGTATAACAGTGCATCTTCATGCCTTGTGCTCGTCCATCTCGTCCTCATCGGTTCCGTTGGCATCTCGACACATCTCCATGCATCGCGATCGTTTGTCTCGTGGGTCCCGCTATCGCTTCCATGTTCCTACTACGCCTCCTTATGTGATTATAACTTAATTATAGGCATGCATGCTCGACAATAAATGAGAAATAAAATGAAGCCTCGTAGGCCCCAATAATAATAATCACAAGTACATACATCACACGATCCATGATCATCCATCCACATATAATACATCACATGTACACATCATCATATAGGACTATTAGATAATAATAATAATAATAATAATTAATAAAACTTTTTAGTTAATTATTATTTCCTAAAATTAGCGACATGAAGGGAATTTTTTGAATTATGAGGGGTATTTTCATAATTTGGACAAAGGACATATCTTGGAATTTCTCAAATTGAGAAGGGTAAAACTATCTTTTACCCAAAAATACTGCCATCCCCTAGCTTACTACAGTTGCCGCCACCCTACTGGACGGCGGCCATCTCCAATGGGGGCCGAGGGCGAGCGCCTCTCCATGGGCTGCACTACCCTTACGGGCGTTGTGCCCGCAAGCTACGCTGCCCCTATAAGGCACCCGTGGGCTGCAAGCTAGCACGTGCATCGGCATTGTGCTGCCTGCCTACGGCTATCGCTGCAGGCGGTTGCACGCACACAGATGGCAGTAAGTTGCCATCTGCAAGGGCATCAACAGTTGTTGCCCTTTCTCGCTTTTGCGTCAATGATTTTGAAGTCAAAAGCTTCTCTAAAACACAACACACGTAGTTCAAAACCAATCTTTCGCACAAACAACCTAGCTTTGATAGCACTATAGGGAAATCTTAGGGGATGACATCACATGCATAGTGGAAGAACATTAAAGTTAAAATCCCTAATTTTTCAAAGATGTGTTCATCATCGTGCGAAGATTAGTGCGTAAAAACCGCAAAACTTAAAATTGCGTATATGAAAGATTGTGTTACCTAGGGAGATCGTATATCCCTAAATCCCTGTAGATCTCTAGGAGAGGGTAAAGGAGGTTAAGTGTCCTCCTCTCTAGCAGTGATCCACATAGCAAGGCTAGGACGATGCTCCTCAAAACTCCAAGCCTGCTAACTGAGGAGGAGAAAGGGAGGAGAATAGGGGAGATAACCCAAAAGGCTCTAGCCTATAAATCATTAATTCCCTCCTAAATAGAGGTCCCTTGTCAACTTAAACCTAATGGATCATTCCTTATTGGGTATTTGATCTTCATCGAACTACCCAAGTCTCTTAGATTAGTGGATCTCTATCTAATAATCTTTCGTTGGCTCTTATTGGATCTCATCCATAGGATCCAATAATTCAGGGGCTTATTGGATATCCAATAAGATAGGGTCTTCGGCGGATATCTCATATCCGAACCTCTACTCATCACAATACCTACCATATGTGGGTGACCCTTTAGGCCCAATATCGAGCTAGCCGTGAGTCATACCTATCAGAACTCTTCCTGGCTCGGTGAATTATTATCTCCTACGGACGTACTAGGCCACTACGCCATAGTCCCCAGATGATAAAGGGGAATCCAATCTATTGGACTTGTCTGTCCTCAGTTACCGTGTACCTATAATCCATCATCCATCTAATATCTCGGAGACCGTATACCAGGCATGGTGTTGTCAAACCCATACGGTTTCTACTTAGAGTCCCGCTCTAATCGGATTTTCTTGTAGAACTCTTTCTCTCTCAATCCAAATGACCCTGGTTAGGGATTTGTCTAAGAAAGAACATATGGAATATTCCTCTTATGATACCGAGAGTGAATGATCCTCTATCGACACTCAATAGTCCTCGTAAGGTTGGTTACCACTCCTAATGACGGGTTATACTAGATCTAGAACCTCTAGACCTATAAGTCCGATATCAAATATTGGAGTACTCATACAAGATATCCTTGGTGTCTCAAGTCTAAGGACCAAATACACCACTAGGACTATAGAATCGTTGTTTGACAATAAGGTATCATCAACCATCCAACATTCCGTAAGCGGATCAATCAGTGAACTCATTTTCCAATGAGCAGTTGTACTGTATCCCTAGTGTTCCCACACGAGTAGCTATGAGACCAACTGCATCCATCATATGGATGGGTATACAATACACCAATCTGTCCAGATATCTCAATGTCCCTCTTGAGTAACCTATGATTGGGATTATTTATGATTTATGTTTAAAGGTGAATCGGTCTCGTTATCGTGATCTCATCACAATCCGATTCCCATTGTACAGATCCATGGACATCACAATATATTCAAGCAATAGACAATATAAAGTGATAAAATACCAAATAATAATAATAAGCAAAAAGACTATGTGTCAAGTGACACATGCCATCACTCATGTGATTGGCTTGTAGGGCACCTATGACTAGCAATTATAACTTTTCTCATTTTAACAGGCTTAGGAGAGAATTGCTAGTCATAGGTACCCTACAAGCCAATCACGTGAGTGATGGCACGTGTGACATACTATACAATCTCTTTGCTTATTATTATTATTGATATTTTCTCACTTTATGTTGCATATTGCATATATTGTGATGTTTATGGATTTATGCATTGGGAATCAGATCATGATGAGATCACGATAATGAGATCGATTCGCCTTTAAACACGAACTTTAAATAATCTTGTTCATAAGTTACTCAAGAAGGACATTGAGATAAATGGAAAGATTAGTGTGTTGAATCTCGGATTTTGATGATG
>LVTN01001728.1:31250-47562 GCA_001649415.1 Musa itinerans
TGCTTCATAAGGGGCACATTTTGTAGATGAATGATATGTTGTATTATACTACCATTTGGCTGAGGGAAGCCATTTCGCCCACTCCTTTGGTCGATCACTGGCGAAACACCAAAGGTACGTCTCTAAACACCTGTTCACCACCTTTGTTTGGCTGTCAGTTTGTGGATGATATGATGTGCTCATCTTGAGTTTGGTGCCCTGTAATTGAAATAACTCATTCCAAAATTTACTAGTGAAGATCTTATCATGATCACTTACAATAGATCTTGGCATCCCATGTAGTTTAACAATATGTTCTATGAAAATTTGGGCAATACTAATAGTAGTGTAGGGATTTCGCATAGCACAAAAATGAGCATATTTCGTAAGTCGATCAACCACCATGAGAATTGTACTTTTACCTTTGGAAGGTGGCAGCCCTTCAATGAAGTCCATAGAGATGTCAGTCCACATTGAGTCCGATATAGGTAGTGGTTGTAGCTAACCTGGACTTGCCATTGTTTCACCCTTGTGCTGTTGACATACATCACATTGTGTCACATATTCAGAAATAATTTTTTTCATCCCTCTCTAGTAAAAATTTTGCTTCACTCTTTTATAGGTTCTCAGGAATCCAGAGTGCCCTATTGAAGGTGTGGAGTACATTTCATGCAAGATGATTTTGATGCTAGGGGAGTCGAGTATAAGCACAATGCGACCTTTGTAGCGTAGATCCCTCGAATCCCAAGTGTAGTGGGCTATTGCACTTGGATCCTCCTCCAATTTTCTTATGATATTACTGATCCTTGAATCTTTCTTCCATTCTTCCCTAATGTCCTCGAGGAAGCCGATGGTAGGAAGGGAGATGGCTAAAAATTTAGCTTGCTTGGGTAGCCGTGAGACTACATCTACAGAAACGTTTTCTTTCCCCTTTTTGTACATAATTTCATAATCAAATCCTAGAAGTTTGGTTACCCATTTTTGCTGCTCAGGGGATGATATCTTCGGCTCTAAAAAGTACTTGAGGCTTCTATGGTCGGTTTTAATTTGAAATCTTCGGTCAATCAGGTAGGGTCTCCACCTTGTTACTATGTGCACAATGACAAGCATCTCGTAATCATATATTGATATGTTTTGATGGGAGGGAGACAATGCATTGCTGGTGTATGCGAGTGGTCGACCATCTTGTATGAAAATAACTCCAATTCTGACTCCAAATGCGTCGGCCTCAATGATGAAGGGTCGACTGAAATCTAGCAGTGCTAGCACCAGCATCGTCATCATGGCTGCCTTAAGTTTGTCGAAGGAAGCGGAGGCTTTGTTCGACCATTGAAAGACATCTTTTTTTAGTAAAGAAGTGAGGGGTGCACTAATCTTCCCATAGTTCTTGACAAATTTTCGGTAGTAGCCCATTAGTCTAGGGAACCTGCATATAATTTCACGTTTGTAGGTTTCGGCAAGCCTTGCATTGCTTCAATTTTTGTTGGGTCTACCACGACTCCTTCTAATATTATGTGCCCAAGGTACTTTACTTTTTGCTAGAGAAAGATGCACTTTGGTTGCTTAACAAAAAAAGTATTATTCCGAAGGATCGTTAAAATAACCCGTAAATGCTGAAAGTGAGTCTTAAGAGAAGGGCTATAAATGAGAATATCATCGAAAATACCAACATAAATTTACAAAAGAAGCTCCAAAAAATATTGTTCGTAAGTCTTTAGAAGGTTGAAGGAGCATTAGGGAGTCCAATAGGCATTACCAAGAATTCATAATGGCTGTCATGTGTGTGAAATGCAGTTTTTGGAATATCGTCTTCACATACCCGAATTTTGTGGTAACCGGATCAGAGGTCCAACTTCGTGAAGACTCGAACTCCTTTTAACTCGTCAAGAAGTTTATCCACCACAGGTATTGGGTACTTGTCCTTGACGATAATGCCATTTAAAGCTTGGTAGTCGATGCACATCCGTCAAGTTCCGTCCTTCTTGCGTACAAGTAGCACCGGTGAAGAATAGGGGTTGCAACTTGGCCGAATCACCCATATTTCAAGCATCTCCTTTACAATCTTTTCAATTTCATCCTTCTAGAGATGAGAATAATAGTACGGCCAAGTGTTCGCTTGGGGCTTGCCCGGAAGGATTGGAATCTGATGGTTATGTTGCCGAGTAGGAGGAAGATTGTGCGGCTCAGCAAAAATGTTGGTAAATTCAGCAAGCAATTGGGCAAGATTTTGATCTTCAATTTCTATTTTATTTCCCTTTGGTTGCAGCTGGAGATGCATCAAAAAGCCACCATTTGCCTTGTGTAAAACTTTCTCCATTCATTGGGTCGAAACGATGGTTACGTTGCTTCCGTGCTTCCCGCAAAAGATGATCTATTTGCCTTTGCAGTAGAATTTCATAATTAACTTGGAAAAGTTCCAAGAGATATCACTTAGCATAGTCAGCCATTCTATACCAAGCACAGCCTCATAGTCATCAATTGGTAGGAGGAAGAAGTCAGTGATAATTTCTTGGTCTTGTAGTAATAGTTTTACCTGCGGGCATCTTTGGTCGCACTTGAGGATTCTGCCATCGGTGACCTTTACATCAAACTTGCTGCAACCTTCGATGTGGAGTACTATCCGAGCAGCAACCTTACTATTTAGGAAGTTATTAGTGCTACCGGTGTCAATGAGAACAGTGATCAGTTTTTGTTTGAGAAGGCCTCCAACTTTCATCGTTTGCGGGTTTGAGTAGCCGGCTAGCGCATGTACCATAAAGTTTGTCAGTTGTGGCTCCTCTTCTGCATCTTCTTCTTCTTCATATCCAAGGCTCTCTTCTAGATGTTCAATGACCTCTTCTTCTATTGGTTCAATCACAAGAAGTCTCCCTTTTCTACAGTTATACTTGTGGCTCCACGACTCGTTGTAATGCCAATATAACCCCTTCGCAGATCACTCCCGAAGCTCTTCTATTATCAACCTTTTTGGCGAAGGGGCTTGGGTAATAGTAGGGGGGGCTAAGGGCTTTGGTATTGCTGGTCGGAGAGTGACCCTAGTCCTCCGGACTTCATGGTTCAATCGCTGCTCTTGAAGTTGTGCGAAAGAGATGGCTGCCATAAGCGTGTACGGTTGTCGCGCTTTAACTTCTCCTTGGATATCCGGCTTTAAGCCCTCAATAAAGGTCCCCAATAACTATTTTTTAGACCAATCATGAGTTTGATTAGATAACCTTTCAAACCTGGTTTGGAACTCCTAAATGGTCGAGGTTTATCGGATCTTTGCTAGTTGTCTGTCAATATTCTCGTAATCGGTTGGTCCAAAGTGTATCAATAGTCCTTCTTTGAATTGTTGCCATGAGAAGATTCCATGAGTGTGTTCAAACTAGTCAAACTACTGTATAGCATCCCCTTCAAGATGTATAGTCCCAATTTCCACCATAGATGCGTCCGCAGTTTTGTGGTACTGAAAATATCACTCCGCACACGAGATCCAACCAATCGGGTCTCCTTCTTCCCTTCTAGGGAAGTCCACCCTCATGCGTAGACAGTAGGGATCGATCATCGAGCCTCCCCTCTCTTGGAAGTCATCTCTTCGAGCTTTGTGTGATTAGTCAGAGCTCTCTCCTTAATGTGATTTCTTCGGACTTGGTGTGATTGGTCAGAGCTCTCTCCTTGATGTGATTTCTTCGAATTTGGTGGTCGGCCCAAATTGAGTTCGGTAAAGAGAGTTTGAATCTTATCCTCCATTCGTGCCTCAAAGGTTTCAAATTTAGTATATGCTTCCAAATCTGTAATGTTAAGATCTCTCTTTTGTTATCGGGTTAAAGACACATATAGGTTGAGAGAAGTGATGGTCAAAAGGGTTGGTGGATGTAGGCTGCGGTTTAGGCTTGTTTTGTGACTATTTTGGGTGCAGTTTGTGGGTGTGGTTTGGTGGAGTTTTAGGGCTATGATGGTAGTGGATGAAGGTTAGGTTAAAAGGTTTTAGATCTGTGGTAAATGGCCACAACGGTTTGATAGAAATTAGTGGAAGTTGCTGCAGATAGGTGTTGTCTTGTAAGAGCAGAATTGTCATCGAAGAAAGAGCGATTTGTTAATAAAATTTCCAGCAAAAACCGAGAGATTTGATGAGGTAATTTGACAGAAAAATCTTGGTTTAGATTACAGCAATGATGACCAATTTAGTTAAGAAAATTTCGGTAGTATAATAGCAAGGAAATTGCTGCAATTTGCGATAGCAAAATTCTCGTCGAAAAATTCCAACAGTATACGATGAATATTTGCAACAACACAAGAATGTTTTTAGAGATGAATTCCTCAATAGATCAATCTTAGATGAAAGCCAAGATGATCTATGAAACATATAAGAAATTTCATTCAAAAAGGATTGCAAATAGATCGGTTAAAGGTAACAATATGCGGCTAAAATTTTCTGTAGTAATCCTTCATTCGCAAAGATTATAACTTTTGCGACGAAAGGAATTTGCAGCACGGGATAGATAAGAAGACTTCTTCTTTGTATTTTGAATGGAAAACTGTAGCAACAAAAGGTATTAGAGATAGGAGACTACCATATTTCTGATGCAATTGGAGGTGACCGTAGTAGATTGATTTAATCTACAATAGAAGATGATGGTGGAGATGATGATGTCAAGAGCAATTGTGGGAATTTCTTGGCTGGTGGTGGGCAGCAGGGATGCCAACAAAAGCAACAAGATCGCTACTCTGATACCGGATGATAGAACCCCAGAGGAATTCTATGTAGATTGATCTTTGAGGGAGATCACTCCTTAGAATGCTATAGGGGTTCCACCCTCCTAGAAGTCGGCCAAATGGCTGCAATTGTAGATAGATCTTATTCTCAAAGAGATGGAGGCTACATGCTTATATAGGGCTCCAAACCCTAGCCCTAGGGGCTGCTTCGTAAGTGAGTTACCCCTTTTGCCCTCAACCCTAACTGACCAACCCAATAAAAGGGGGCGGTGGCTAGGAAGCCTAAAGGCCCAAATATAAACCCTAGCCACCCTTCTTTATAGGATAGAGGCAGCTAGGTGGGGTTTACTACAATACCATAGGGTTTTATTAGCTGCTTCTTGGTTAAGTAGGACCCAACCATGCTAGGGTCCTATCATAGCCTTTCGATGAAGTCTATGGAGATGTCAGTCCACACCGAGTCTATTATGAGTAGTGGTTGTAGCTTCCTTGGACTTGCCACTATTTCACCCTAGTGCTATTGACATACATCACATTGTGCCATATATTCAAAAATAATTTTTTTCATCTCTCTCCAATAAAAATTTTGTTTCACTCTTTTGTAAGTTCTCAAGAATCCGGAGTGCCCTCCTAAAGGTGTGGAGTGCATTTCATGCTGGATGATTTTGATGCTAGAGGAGTCGGGTATAAGCACAATGCGACCTTTATAGCATAGATCCGTCGAATCCCAAGTGCAGTGGGCTATTGCACTTGGATCCTCCAATTTTTTTATGATGTTACTGATATCTAGATCCCTCTTCCATTCTTCCCTAATGTTCTCAAAGAAGCCGATGGTAGGAAGGGAGATGGTTGAAAATTTAGCTTGCTCAGGTAGTCATAAGAGTGCATCTACAACAACGTTTTCTTTCCCCTTTTTGTAAATAATTTCATAATCAAATCCTAGATGTTTGGTTATCCATTTTTGCTACTTAGGGGATGATATCTTCTGCTCCAAAAAATACTTGAGGCTTCTATGGTCAGTTTTAATTTGAAATCATCGGCCGATCAGGTAGGATCTCCACCTTGTTACTGCGTGCACAATGGCGAGCATCTCCTTATAATATATTGATATGTTTTGATGGGAGGGAGACAATGCCTTGCTGGTGTATGTGAGTAATCAATCATCTTTCATAAGAATGACTCCAATTTCGACTCCAGATGCGTCAACCTCAATAATGAAGGGTTAGTTAAAATCTGGTTACGCTAGCACTAGCGTCGTCGTCATGGATGCCTTAAGTTTGTCGAATGTAGTGGAGGCTTTGTCCGACCATTATAAGGTATCTTTATTTAGTAGAGAAGTGAGGGGTGCACTGATCTTCTCATAGTCCTTGATAAATTTTCGGTAGTAGCCTGTTAGTCTAAGGAACCCTCGTAGTAATTTCACATTTGTAGTTTCGGCCAGCCTTGCATTGCTTTAATTTTGTGCCTAAGGTACTCTACTTTTTGTTAGAGAAAGCTGCACTTTGGTTACTTAACAAAAAGAGTATTCTCCCGAAGGATCATCAAAATAACCCATAAATGTTGAAAGTGAGTCTCAAGAGAAGGGTTGTAAATGAGAATATCATCCAAAAATACCATCATAAATTTACAAAGAAAGCTCTGAAAAATATCATTCATGTGACTTTGAAAGGTTGAAGGAGCATTAGTGAGTCCAAAAGGCATTACCAAGAATTCATAATGGCCATCATTTGTGCGGAATATAGTTTTTGGAATGTCATCTTCACATACTCGAATTTGGTGGTAACCGGATCAGAGGTTCAACTTTGTGAAGACTCGAGCTCCTTTTAACTCATCAAAAAGTTCATCCACTACTGGTATTGGGTACTTGTCCTTAACGGTGATGCTATTTAAAGCTCGGTAGTCGATGCATATATGCAAAGTTCCGTCCATCTTGTGTACAAGTAGCACCGATGAGGAATAGGGGCTGCAACTTAGCCGAATCACCCCTTGTTTCAAGCATCTCCTTTACAATCTTTTCAATTTCATGCTTTTGGAGGTGAGGATAATGGTATAGCCGATTGTTCGCTGGCGGCTTGCCCGGAAGGATTGGAATCCGATGGTCATGTTGCCGAGTAGGAGGAAGACCGCGTGGCTCAACAAAAATATCGGCAAATTCAGCAAGCAATTGGGCAAAATTTTGATCTTCAATTTCTATTTTCTTCCCATTTGGTTGCTACTGGAGATGCATCAAAAAGCCATCGTTTACCTTATGTAAAACTTTCTCCATTCGTTGGGTCAAAACGGTGGTTACGTTGCTTCCACGCTTCCTACGTAGGATGATATGTTTGCCTTTATAGTAGAATTTCATAATTAATGTAGAAAAGTTTCAAGAGACATCACCTAGCATAGTTAGCCATTCTATGCCAAGCATAGCCTCATAGTCATCAATTGGTAGGTGAAAGAAGTCGGTGATAATTTCTTGGTCTTACAGTAATAGTTTCACCTGCGG
Organism: Musa itinerans; assembly: GCA_001649415.1. Taxonomy (NCBI): domain Eukaryota; kingdom Viridiplantae; phylum Streptophyta; class Magnoliopsida; order Zingiberales; family Musaceae; genus Musa; species Musa itinerans. Next base: position 38,410 of record LVTN01001728.1, read on the forward strand.
GCATCTTTGGTTGCACTTTAGGATTCTATCGTCGGCAACCTTTACATTGAACTTGCTGCAACCTTCAATGTGGAGCATCATCCAAGCAGCAAATTTACTATTTAGGAAGTTATTAGTGCTACCCGTGTCGATGAGAACAGTGATCGATTGTTGTTTGAGAAGGCCTCCAACTTTCATCGTTTGCGAGTTTGAGTAGCCGGCTAAGGCGTGTACCATAAAGTCGATCGGTTGTGGCTCTTCTTCTGCACCTTCTTCTTTATGTTCAAGGCTCTTTTCTAGATGTTTAATTATCTTTTCTTCTATTGGTTCAATCACAATAAGTCTCCCTTTTTTACAGCGATGCTCCCGGCTCCACGGCTCGTTGTAATGCCAACATAACCCCTTCGCGGATCGCTCCTGAAGCTCTTCTCTTGTCAACATTTTTGGTGCAGGGGCTCGGCTAACAGTAGGGGGGGTTGAGGGCTTTGGTATTGCTAGTCGAGAAGCAACCCTAGTCCTCCAGGCTTCATGGTTCAATCGCTCCTCTTGAAGTCGTGCAAAAGAGATGGTTTCCATAAGCATGTACAGTTGTCGTGCTTTAACTTCTCCCCGAATCTCCGGCTTTAAGCCCTCAATGAAGCTCCCCAATAGCTATTTTTCAGATCAATCACAGTTTGTTTAGATAACCTTTCAAACCTGGTTTGGTACTCCTGAATGGTGGAGATTTGTCGGATCTTTGCTAGTTGTCTGTCAATGTTCTCGTAATCGGTTGGTTCGAAGCGGATCAGTAGTCCTTCGTTGAATTGTTGCCATGAGAGGACTCCATGAATGTGTTTAAATTAGTCAAACCACTATATAGTATCCCCTTTAAGATGTATAGCCGTAATTTCCACCATAGATGTGTCCATGATTTTGTGCTACCGAAATGACGCTCCGTATACGAGATCCAACCAATCGGGTTTCCTTCTTTCCATCTAGGGAAGTCCACCCTCATGCATGGATAGTAGGGATCAATCATAGAGCCTCCCCTCTCTTGGAAGTCATCACTTTGGGCTTGGTGTGATTGGTCAGAGCTCTCTCCTTGATGTGATTTCTTTAGGCTTGGTGGTCAGCCCAAACTGAGTTCGGTAAAGAGAGTCTGAATCTTATCCTTCATTCACATCTTGAAGGCTTCAAATTTAGTATTAATTGTCTCCTCATATGCCATAGTATATATCTCCAAATCTATAATGTTATGATATCTCTTTCGTTGTTGGGTTAAAGGCATGTATCGATTGAGAGAAGTGGTGGTCGAAAGGGTTGGTGGATTGATGGATGTAGGCTGTGGTTTAGGCTTATTTTGTGGTTGTTTTGGGTGTAGTTGAAGGGTGTGGTTTGGTGGAGTTTTAGGGCTGTGATGGTAGTGGATGAAGGTTAGGGAAAAAAAGTTTTAGATCTGTGGTAGATGGTAGCAAAGGTTTGATAGAAATCGGTGCAAGTTGCTGCAAATAGGTGTTGTCTTGTAAGAGCAGAATTGTCGTCGAAGAAACAACGGTTTCTCGATGAAATTTCTAGCAAAAATTAAGAGATTTGAGGAGGGAATTTGATAAAAAAATCTCAGTTTAGATAACAGCAATGATGACCAATTTAATCAAGAAATTTTTGGCAGCATAATAGCAAGAAAATTGGTGCAAGTTGCGATAGCAGAATTCTTGTCGAAAAATTCCAATGGTTTGCAATAAAAATTTGTAATAACATAAGAACGGTTTTAGAGATAAATTTCTCAATAGATTAATCTTAGATGGAAGCCAAGATGATCTATGAAGTATATATGAAATTTCATTCAAAAAGGATAGCAAATAGGTCAATTAAAGGCAACAACATGCGGTTGAAATTTTTTATAGCAATCCTTCGTTTGCAAGGATGATAACTTTTATGATGAAAGGAATTCGCAGCATGGGATAGATAAGAAGACTTCTTACTATTTCAAATGGAAAATTGTAGTAGCAATGAGTATTGGTGATAGGAGAATACCAGATCTCTTGATGTAATTGGAGGTGATGGTAGTAGATTGATTTGATCTTCGGTAGAAGATGACGGTGGAGATGGTGATGTCAAGAGCAATTGTGGGAATTGCATGGCTGGTGGTGGGTGGCAGAGGTGGCAGCAAAAGTAGCAAGATCGCTGCTTTGATACCAAATGATAGAACCCTAGAGGAATTCTATGTAGATTGATCTTTGAGGGAGATCACTCCTTGGAACGCTATAGGGGTTCCACCCTCCTAGAAGTCGGCCAAATGGCTGTAATTGTAGTTAGATCTTATTCTCAAAGAGATGGAGGCTACATGCTTATATAGGGCTCTAAACCCTAGTCTTAGGGGTTACTTCCTAAGTGAGTTACCTCTTTTGTCCTCAACCCTAACCAACCAGCATAGTAAAAGGGGGCGACGACTAAGAAGCTCAAAGGTCCAAATATAAATCATAGTCACTCTTCTTTATAGGATAGAGGTGGCTAGGTAGGGTTTATTACAATTTTACAAGGTTTTATTAGCTGCTTCTTAGTTGAGTAGGACCCAACTCTTCTAGGGTCCTATCAGGTAGTCATATTTGGTAGATGGCTTTGGGCTGTCTTGTTTTGTCTCAGCTTGAGCTTTAAACATGACACATGGAAGACTGGATAGATTTGAGAATTGGCAAGTAAGTCGTATCTGTATGCTACTGCTCTGATGTGCTCCAAAATTTGGTAGGGTCCATAAAATTGAGGTGAAAGCTTTATAGATGCTCTGGTCTAGATTGATGTTTGCTTATATGGCTAGAGCCGTAGGAAGACCCAATATCCTACTAAAAATTCTCTTTTGCCTTTATGTTGATCATATTGTTGTTTCATCCTTGCTTGAGTTATAGTGAGATTATTTTTTAGCAACTTCAACATTTTGTCTATGTCTTGTAGTTCCCTGTCTACTTGTTCTACTTTAGAGGTGCCCAACATATATTTTGGGATCACAGGGGGAGGTCGGCCATATATTGCCTCATAGGGAGTACATTTTATGGATGAATAATAAGTTATATTATACCACCACTTGGCCCAGGGAAGCCACTTTATCCATAATTTCAGTCGGTCACTAGTGAAGCATTTGAGGTATGTCTCCAAGCACCGGTTCATTACTTCAGTCTGGACATTGGTTTGTGGGTGATACGCCATACTCATTTTCAATTTAATGCCCTACATTTAGAATAACTTTATCCAAAATCTGCTCGTGAAGACCATATCATGATCACTTATAATAGATCTCGGCATCCCATGCAATTTTACAATATTCTCCATAAAGATTTGAGCAATACTAGAAGTAGTGTAGGGATTACGAACAGCGCAAAAGTGAGCATACTTTGCAAGGCGATCAACCACGGCAAGAATTATACCTTTTTCATATGATGAGGGAAGCCTTTCGATAAAGTCCATTGATATATTAGTCCATATTGAGTCCGGGACGGGTAAAGGTTGCAGCTTTCCAGGACTTGCCATTGTCTCACCTTTATGTCGTTGACATACATCACATTGTGCCACAAATTTAGCAATAATATTTTTCATCCCTACCCAATAAAAATTTTGCATAATTCTCTTATAGGTTCTAAGGAACCCGGAATGCCCGGCCACAGGTGTGGAATGCATCTCTTGAAGGATGGTCTTTATGTAAGTAGAATTTGGCACAAGCATAATGCGTCCCTTATAGCGCAATTATTTTGAGTCCCAACTGTAATGAGCCATGGAGCTTCGTGTTTCCTCCAATTTTTTTATGATCTTCCTAGTCTCTGGATCTTCCTACCATTCCCTCTTAATATCCTCAAGGAAGTCGCTGATCAGAAGTGAAACAACCGAAAATTTAGCTTGCTCGAGTAGCCACGAAAGCGCATGTGCAACAACATTCTCTTTCCCATTTTTGTAAGTTATTTCATAATCATATCTAAGAAGCTTTGTTACCCATTTTTGCTGCTTGAGGGAAGATATCTTTTGCTCCAAGCAATATTTTAGGCTTTTATGGTCGGTCTTGATTTGAAAGAGTCACTCGATCAATTACGGTCTCCATTTGGTCATCGCATGCACAATCGCGAGCATCTTCTTGTCATAAATAGTCATCCTAAGATGGGAAGGAGATAATGCCTTACTAGTATAAGCGAGGGGGTGGCCATCTTGTATTAGTATAGCACCAATTCTGACTCCGGAGGCATCAGCTTCAATAACAAAAGTCTTACCGAAGTCGGGTAGCGCTAGTATGGGCGTTGTCGTCATTGCAGCTTTAAGTTTGTCGAAGGTGGTGTTGGCTTTGTATAACTATTGGAAAGTATCTTTTTTTAGCAAGGAAGTAAGGGGTACACTGATCTTTCTATTGTTTTTCATGAACTTGCGGTAGTAGCCTGTTAAACCGAGAAAGCCACATAGCGATTTTATGTTCCTCGGGGTCAGCTAGTTCTGCATTGTTTCAATTTTATAGGGGTCCACCACCACACCTTCCTCTGATATGATATGCCCAAGATATTCCATCTTCTATTGAAGAAAGCTACACTCCGATTTTTTGACAAAAAGAACATGTTCTCGCAAAATCGTCAAAACAAGTCGTAAGTGCTAAAAATGACTTTCAAGAGAAGGGTTGTAAATAAGGATATCACCGAAGAAAACTAGCACAAATTTATGAAGATAATTCTAGAAAATATCATTCATAAGGCTTTAGAAGGTGGAGGGAGCATTAGTGAGACCAAAGGGTATTACCAAAAATTCATAGTGGCCGTTGGGTGTTCGAAAGGCGATTTTCGGTATGTCTTCTTCGCACACTCGTATTTGATGATACCCGGATTGAAGGTCCATCTTTATAAAGACTCGTACTCCCTTTAATTTATCAAGCAATTCATCTACTATTGGAATAAGGTATTTGTCCTTGATAGTTATGCCATTGAGAGCTCGGTAATCAACGAACATTCGCCATGTTTCGTCCTTTCGTCCGAGGAGCACCGGTGAAGAGTAAGGGCTGCAACTTGGCCGAATAACTCCTGTTTCAAGCATTTCTTTTATAATCTTTTCTATTTCATTCTTCTAGAGATGTGGATACTGATATGGCTGAGTATTTGCTAGAGATTTGCTTGGAAGAATCGGTATACAATGATCATGTCGACAGGTAGGAGGTAGGTTACGCAGTTCGTCAAATATATCTAAAAATTTAACAAGCAAAGGAAGTAGGTTTGGATCTTCAAATTCTATTGGCTCTCCATTAGTTTGCTGCTCAAGTTGTACTAAAAAGCTATTGCATGCTTTGTGCAAAACTTTTTCTATTCATTGTGTGCAAATCGTCGTTACGTCGCCCCACATTTCCCGTGCAGTATCACCTATTTCCCCTTACTATAAAATTTCATAATTAGTTTCACAAAGTTCTAAGAAACATCACCTAATGTCATCAGCCATTTGATGCCAAGCATAGCCTTATAATCATCAAGAGGGAGGAGAAAGAAATATACAATTATCTCTTGGTCCTGCAGCAATAGTTTCACCCGCGGGCACCTATGATCACGCTTCAAAATTTGTCCGTCGACGACCTTAACGTCAAACCTACTATAATTCTCGATAGGTAAGGCCATCTGGACAGCAACCTTGCTATTCATAAAATTATTAGTGCTCCCGGTGTTAATAAGAACGGTGATAGGTTGTTGCTTCAGAAGTCCTCCCACTTTCATCATTTGCGGGTTCACGTAACCGGCAAGGGCATGCATCGTAATATCAACTGGCTACTGTTCTTTATCCATGACTTCTTCCTCGTGCTCCTGGACCTCCTCCTCCAAGTCTTCAAGGGGTTCAATCAGTAGGAGGTGGCTCCTTTTGCAGCGATGATTGTGGTTCCCCGGCTCGTCGCAATGCCAACAAGCACCCTTTGTTGATCGGTCACGTAGTTCATCTCTTGTCAATTTTTTTGGTAGCGAAGGGTGGCTGAGAGTATAAGGAGGTTTATATACCATGGGCCTAGGAGATGTTCTCATCCTCTGAGCATCTTGGTTGATCCATTCTTCATGTATTCGAGCGAAAGAAATCGTAGCTATCATGGTACGGGGCTGTCGTGCCTTAACCTCCCCTTTTATCTCTAGCTTGAGTCATTCGATGAATGTTCCTAACAATTGATAGTCAGTCTAATCATGAGCAAGGTAGGATAGCTTCTCAAACCTAGTTTGGTACTCTTGAATTGTAGAGGTTTGTCGAATCTTTGTGAGTTGATCATCGATATTTTCATACTCCGTAGGTCCGAAATGATTCAGCAGTGTGTTCTTAAATTGATTCCACGTTGGAGCCCCATGATTGTATTACAGCCAATTGTACCATTTAATAGTATCTCCTTCAAGGTGGATGATAGCAATTTCCACCATAGCATCATCCGACGTTCGGTAGTAGTGAAAGTAATGTTCGATGCGTGAAATCCACCCCATCGGGTCTCCTTCTTCCCATCATGAGAAGTCCACCCTCATGCGTGGCTGAAGCATGTCCAAGGGCTGTCCCTCCTTCTCTGGAGGCCTCTCCAAACTCTCTTCTTGCTGAAATTTGGTTAGACTCGGTGGTTGTCCAATGAATCGCGCAATTTGTCCTCCAAGCGCGATTCAAGCCGCAATTCAATTCGAGCTTCCAATGCTTCAAATTTGGCATCAATTGATTCTTAAGAAGCCATAGCATATGCCTATAGATTATAGATGTTCCTATCTTTTTTCTATTGATGGGTTAATGGCATGGGGTGGTGGAAGGTTCGGAAAAATTGAGGATCATGGAAAGGTACTACAGTAGGTTTTTACATCTAAAGTGTGGCGGTTTGGACATAAAAGGCCAGTGGTTTATATTGAGAATTTTTTGACAAAACCAAAGAAAAATCTGCTGTTAGAAAGTGTTAAAGCTATCATAAAAATTTTGTAGAGGTTTGGACAGAAAAAATATGGTAGCAAGATCAAATAAACTGTGCTATGCAGTTGGAATTCTGCAATGCATCTTTCGTCGTAGAGATGAAAACTTTATGACGAAAAGTTTATGCAACAATATAGGAACAACTTTTTTTTTGGATTTTTGAATAAGAATAACTAAATTACAGCAATAGTAAGGTAGAAAACCAGAACCTGTTGCAATTCATAGGGAGATCAAAGGATGATCCACGGTAGTGGAGATGACGGCGAAATTCGACGATGATCTTTTAAGTAATTGTGGGAATTGCTTTGGGTAATTATGGAGGGTTGATAGATGGCTGTGGAATGATAGTGAGACACTAAGACCATTGCTTTGATACCAAGTGTTAGAACCCTTGTGGATTCTAAGCTTGGGGTTGATCTCTTTAGGGGATCGACCTCCTTGGAACTCTATAGGAGTTCCTTCCCCCCGGTTGCTGCTAAAAAGATTCATCTATTCCTTTCAAAAGAGGATGAATATATGACTATTTATAGGGCTTCTAAACCCCAACTCCTAATAGGACTCCTACTCAAAACTCACTTCTAACCAACTCATAATACTTCTCTAAGAAGCAACCTCCAAACTAATCCTAACCTTAGCCGGCCTCTGCACCTCTTTAATAGGGATCGGTTAGGTAGATTTTACATGAATGCCCCTTCAAATGAAATTCAATTAGGCATTACCATGCCACCTGGGAGGCCGAGCCTCAAGCGGTTCCATCGACTGACATGGATTCAGGTCACTGAATGGGCCTTTCTCTTGGCCCAAAATAGCTCCACTTTGGGCCCATTTGGCCCTTAATTGAGTTGGCATAAACCAACTCAATTAGGCCTCTAAACCACTTTGATCTAGATAAATTATTACAAGCAAGAATACTAAGTTGTCCAATATATTATTGGTTCATCCCGTGCTTCATCCGAACCTTCGGCACATCATCCTCTCCTTCGGCTTTTTGCCCAATCAGCATTTTGACCTCCGCAACATCCAATCTCCTTGGGCAATGTCCGATCCTTTTGGCTCGATGCCCAAACTCATGGCACGAAGCCTTCTGCCAACATGTCGACCTTCCTTCGGTCCGACATCCAATCATCTGATATGTTCCATTCTGACCCAACTTCTGATTCTACTGGTTTAATCAATTTATCTTTCTTGATTGAAGTTAGTCCTGCATCACTTAAACACACATTAGATCATAACTTTATCAATTGGTTTCATCATCAAAATCTGAGATTCAACAGTGTTGAATCTCATATTTTGATGATGAAATCAATTGATGAGTTTACGATCTAATCTGCGTTTTGAGTGACGTAGGACTAACTTTGATCAGAAAAGGCAAATCGATTAAAGCAGGAAGAATCGAACATTAGGCCGGAGTGAACATATTAGAAGATTGGATGTCGGCCGGGGATCGATCGATGTGCCAGTAAAAGGACTTCGTGTCATGAGTTCGGGCATCGGGCCGGAGGAATGGACATTGCGCCAAGGAGATTAGAAGTTGCAGGAGGTCAACATGCTGATTGAGTGATACACAGAAGGAGAGGACAATGAGCTAAAGGATCAGACTGTTAGGATCAAGATCGGCACTAAGAGGGGGGGTGAATTAGTGCAGTGAAAAATTCTTCGATTTTGGAAAAATGTTCGTTTCGATTTAATCCGTTTCGAAAATAAATTAAACTTGAAAGCTTTCACAGAAGGAGAGGACAATGAGCTAAAGGATCAGACTGTTAGGATCAAGATCGGCACTAAGAGGGGGGGTGAATTAGTGCAGTGAAAAATTCTTCGATTTTGGAAAAATGTTCGTTTCGATTTAATCCGTTTCGAAAATAAATTAAACTTGAAAGCTTTCGTAAAAGTGCTAAGAGAAGGTTAAGGAAGTTTGCAGTAATGTAAATTGCATAAATAGAAAGATAAACCAGAATTTAGAGTGGTTTGGTCGAAATGACCTACATCCACTTTCGGATTTCTCCTCCGTCAAGGTTACCAGCGTCCACTAAAGGCCTTCCTTCAATAGGCAAAGGCCAACCACCTTTTATAGTTCTTTCTCCTTTTATTGGGTTTAGGAGACAACCCTTACAAGTCTCACTCCTCTTTCTTGGATGGTTACAAGGCTAAGAGATGAAGGAGGAGAACTCTTCTCACTTTTACAATACTTTAAGACTCAAGAATTCAGGATTATGCCAATGCTTTCGTACCCTTTCATGCAGAAAAGGGTGGGGTATTTGTAGGCCCCAATGG
>LVTN01001729.1:0-16711 GCA_001649415.1 Musa itinerans
GGCTCCAAAATTTGAATTCCTTTGGGTTCCTCATGTTGGCGGTGCCACCGCCCGACTTTCGGGTGCTAGGCGGTGCCACCACCCAGTCCGGTGGTACTACCGCCCGAACTCTCAGGTTCTGGGTGGTGCCACCGCCTACACTATTCCAGCTTACTATTTGAGCTCCAAACTTGGCCCAAACAAGTCCGATGTCGAGCCCAATTGGCCCCTACTTGGGTTATAGGATTAACACCTAATCCTAACCCTAATTAACATACTAACTATAAATTTAAAGACATTTCTAAGCTATTACAAAGTCCGCAAGTCAAGACTTCTTCCGGCAAGCTTCCGGTGAACTTCCGGCGATCTTCCGATAAACTCTCGGAAACCATTCTGCGGACTCCCAGCAAGCTCGTAGACTTCACGATTTGATCTTGGAGAGTTTCGACGAGCTTCTTCGGCAAGCTCCGATCTTTCTAGGCGAGCTCTGTGAACTTCCGACGAACCTTTTGGCGAGCTTCCGAAAAAACCCTTCGGCAAGCTCCCTACTCATTCTCGGCTAGTTCCGGCAGCATTCCCGATGAACCTTCGGACTTCCGTCGAACTCTCGAATTCCCAACGAATCCTTCGCTCTTGACTCTGGCACTTTGTTTCGCTTTATATCTTCATCATTATCATAGTTAATCCTGCACACACAAGCGAAAACTCTACTCCGATCTAGACAATTATTACAACGCGAATTGACATTCTGTTGCCCGGCACGTCATTGGTTGGCGCTTCGTCCGATTCTTCAGCACATTATCCTCTCTTGCGGCTTGTTGCCCAATCAGCGATTGACCTCCACAACCCCGATATCATTGGTGCAATTCCGCTCTCCTTGGCCCGATGCCCGACGTCCGAAGCCTTTTGTCGTCCAATATCCTGACGTGATCTCCTCCGGCGCAATGTCAATTCCTCCTGCATCAATTATCTAATCCTTATCGAGTAGACCTACATCACTCCAAAAGCAATTAAACATCTAAACACAATCAATTAGTTTCATCATCAAAATCCGAGATTCAACAGATTCGACCTTATCAATTTGAGATACTGCTTCCTCTTACGAGTTCTCTATCCCGAAAAGCCTTTATTGGCCTTAGTATAGTTCCTTTAGATTTGTTTTGAGAACATCAAGATGGGCTTCTATAGTTATAAGCCTCACCTTATGGCTTCTCTTTTCGATTGACTTTATAGATTGTGCTTCCTTCGCTCATAGAGAATAGCTAACTTCTCATTCATCATTTTTATCGTCGTACTCCTCAATTTGAGATACTGCTTCCTCTTACGAGTTCTCTATCCCGAAAAGCCTTTATTGGCCTTAGTATAGTTCCTTTAGATTTGTTTTGAGAACATCAAGATGGGCTTCTATAGTTATAAGCCTCACCTTATGGCTTCTCTTTTCGATTGACTTTATAGATTGTGCTTCCTTCGCTCATAGAGAATAGCTAACTTCTCATTCATCATTTTTATCGTCGTACTCCTCTTGAGTGGTTCTAACAGCTTGAGGGTGAGTTTACATTTGCCATCCATTTGCGACTGCTTAGGGCAATGATATGGCTTGCCTTGTCTTACTCGAGTCACCACGGTGCTTCGCCTTAGTGAGATTGCAAACTATCGTTGTTTGCTCAAATTTCTTACCTACTCTGATACCAAAATGTCACGAACTTAGTTAGAATTATCTAAGTTGTGAAACACTCTTGCGTTACTTGTCCGTAAAGGATTAGCCTAGTTCTAACATTACTTAGGTCCCGAAGGATTTATAAAAAATTATATTGATTAGTTAAGAAAATAAACAACAGACAAGTCTTGTGCAAACTCGCAAAGAGAGTAACTTTACAAGTAATTTAGTAAATACTTAGTGTTTAAGAGAAAAAAGAGATGAAAGAGAAATTTTACAAGGCGAATGAACAATCGCAAGTGCACAAATGACTACTCACCAAGTGTCAGGCACACTAGTAAGCCCCCGTAGGCTTTATGTGTAAACTTGTGAATCCAATCAATATCCAACACTATCACAAACCCTTTTCTAGCCCTATGCCACTCGGGCGGTTCTTGGGTGTTGAGATGGCTAACATTTTGTATTGCACTGCAACCTACAAAAAACAAGTTATGAAACATGAAAAGTAAGCTATTATAGGGCATTTTTGCCCATTCAGGTGAGCAGTTGCTCTACAGCCCTACAAATTATTTCCGCTCATAGTTTTCAAGAAAAAACACATAAAAATAAAGCAAAAACATGTTGTCAAACAAGCAAACAAAAACGACATATGGTTTGTTGACGAAGATGTTGTGGGTGCATGATGACCGTATGTGATAGTCTGATCTACGTCATGTATCTGAACATTGCATCATCTTGGACTCGACATAGCCTAGCGGTAGTTATACACTAGACTAACGCTCCATATTTCCACGAGCAAGCAATGTGTCATTCGAAGGTAACAACTTTTAAAATCTACTATAAAAGGGGTTTCACAAGTGCATCCCAAAAACATAACACTTGAACTCGGAATATATTTGTCTTGTAAGACTAATTTATTGAATTAAGTATCGAAGGGGTGTTGTCGAGAGTGCCTCAATGTAGTTTTATAGGAATCAATTCGAATTGATAAAGTTTGACTTAGGATTAGCTCGATCCGAACCAGTTTGCACCACAAAGAACCCAAAACTGGCTTAACAGTTACATATAAGCACAGTATTATTATCTCAGTATTAATAAAAATATTTTAAATAAATAATGTAATATTCAAAGTCGATCGGCCCTTGAACCGCTCCGATGATTCGACTTGGTTGGTACGTGAGGTTCAGGTTGATGCAGGAGTTTCAAAGTTGAAATGAGTTCTGCTGCGGAATATATGAGTTCTGCTGCGGATCACTGTTTAGCTTGCTCAGGGTGGAGGAAGAGTGAGTGTCGAGGAGAAAGGACAGAAACCTCCTAATATCTTATAGTTAAGAAAATATTCTTCGGATCGTTTTTGATTCAAATAATATATTTTGTTGTAATCACGTGCGATGGATTTGATGCAACGAACTCTGTCCTACATTCTTAAGGAACCATCAGATCGATATTGACGTTTAAAATTTTTCAACGGACAATTTTACCCTTGTCAAATAACAAAAATGTTTCCTTCAATATATATATTTGGAAGTGTAGTGTATCGCTAGATGTACTTTGCCGGTTGTAGCATGTGGTGTGCTGGATCCCTTTCACCGGAGCCGGTGACAGATTGTGTCAGAAATATCAAATAAGAAAATGTATGCGGTCCGCCAGGCACGTGGTGAGCTTGCCACCCCGCAACACTGCCAAAACCTGATCCGAGTCCTGCGCCGGCCGTGGTTGGTAAAGCCCACACTCCCACCCCCGGTGAAGTACTCCGATTCCTCCTGTGCTTCTTCTGTCTCTCTTTAAATTCGAAGCAGAGCTCTCTTCGTGACGGTTGAGCGAGCGGAAGCATTGTCATATTCCGGCCGAGATCCTCTGCGCGGTGGTCGGACGGACGGACGTACGGGATAGGTAGGTAAGCGAACCACGCGCCGACTCGCCGCTCGGCTCCCTCAATCTATGGTTTTCTCAAATGTTGTTGCAGGGTTTGCACGGGATGGGAGCTGAGAGCTCGGAGAGCTTGTGGTTCGCTTCGAATCCGAGCAAGAGATGGGGAGAGGCCTTCTTTTTGCTCTACACGCCCTTTTGGCTCACCCTCTGTCTCGGGATCATCGTCCCCTATAAGCTTTATGAGGTAATCTTTTTTTCCCTTCGGTATTTGATTTCACGCCGCCCTTTGGTCTAGATTTGATCTAGAACTTTTATTTCGACTCAGAGGTTTTAGATAAAGTCCGTACATTTTTCCCTTCTCATTTTTTGAATGATGGTCTTTGATGTAGTTTTCCTGGTAGGCTGATCCAATAAATCGGTCTATGCACATAAAGCAAACATTTGTTTAAGCTAGAATTTGAACGTCTCCATATATCGGCAAATATAGCCTTTTTTTTCCTTATTAATTTTTGTGGTTTATCGTTAAATGATTGAACATTTTGTTTTTGATCCGAGAATGTCGTTGGCTTTACAAAAGGAGTTTTTACTCACTAAATTTGAAACCTGAGGAAATTAATGATCATTGGGATAGATCTTGTTGATCGGTTCTGAGGAGCGCTCTTCTTTTTCTACACATGCTTGGTCTATCGTTTGATGTAACAATGGTGATGGAGAAACCATGTGAATTTGTAATTTGATTTTGACTTTGATGACAGAAATTCACAGAATTGGAGTATCTTATCCTCGGGTTGGTTTCCGCGGCCCCAGCTTTCTTGATACCACTTCTGATAGTGGGAAAGGTGTACACTTTGAATACCTTATTATCATAAAATATCCACTTAGCTGATGTTATTGTTTGTGAGAATTGCTCCTTTCATGGCATTGGTCATCAGCAGCTTAGTCAATGGCTGAAAGTTCCGGTTGTTGTGTTATTCTGCCTTTCATTATTATCTATTAAACTTTTCCTAGAACTTTTTTGGATTTACAATGCTCTGTCATCATCAATGAAATTATTCCTTTGTGTTAATTAAACTTTTCCTAGAACTTTTCCTAGGTTACCGTTGACTGACAAGCCTATTCTTGTTGATCTATGATAAGACCCTAAGGTCTTATCGTAAAAGAAAGAAGAGAAAAGGGGATGATCACTTCGAGGGGATCAACCTCCTTGATCACTTCGAGAGGATCGACCTCCTAGGGTTTGTCCACATACTAGAATAATATTTCATTGATTGATTGATTGCCGAAAAGAAAGGGTTACTTCATTATTTATAGAGTTCCACTTTGAGTCCACTAGGACTTGGACTCTTAATAATAAATAAATATTAAATAAACCTCTATCCGACTCTAATTGAACTAAACAGACTCAATAAATATTATTCAAAAGCTCATAAAATAAAAGGGTTCTAACAATTCCTCCCTCTTCAAATCAGTCTTGTCCTCAAGGTTGCAACATCAAACTCTAGGAGCTTCTCTTTACTTCAGTCATAGGTTATCTGCAACACATCACAACCCATTGATCAAGTATGGTCTCCACTTTTTGATAGTGTAAGCAATAGGTCTGTCTTTCAGTGTAGTAATCATTGCAAAAAACTCCTGGCCATGTATAATCAATTTTATCTTTGAACATTTGCTATTATAAGTTAAAATCCATCTATCAGCAATCTTTACTTCGAATCTGTCACTATCTTCAATATGGTGGGTCAATCGGTCAACAGTCTCATTGTCCATAAAATTATTAGTGCTACTAGTATCAATCAAAACTATAACATGCTGATGTTCCAGAGTTCCGCCAACTTTCATAGTTTGCGGGTTAGAGTAGTCGGTTAATGCATGCATTGTATGTATGGTAGGTCCAACATCTTCATTAGAATCTATACCTTTATGATCGTAGTCCACATTCTTAGCTTTCGATTCCTCTCCAATTGGTTCAATCATCAGAAGTTGCCCTTGTTTACATCGGTGCTTCATACTCCACTTTTCATCATAGTACAAACCCTTTGCTGATCTTTCCTTGAGTTCTTTTTGGGTTAGTCTTCGGGTGTCAGGGTTTCGGTTGGGAATAGATGGGGCGGGTGGCTTGCTGATCATCTGGTTGTTGTCACTTATGTTTCCATGATTTTCCCTGCTAATTTTTTTCTCATGTAGATGTGCGAATGAGATCACAGCTATCATAGTGCGGGGTTAACGGGCCTTAACTTCACACCGGATATTTGGATTAAGTCCTTCAATAAATGTTCTCATCAGTTATCGTTCAGACCAACCTCTGGCTTGATTTGATAATCGTTCAAATCTGTTCTGATATTCTAACACTGTAGAAGTCTGACAAATTTTGGCGAGCTGCTCATCAATATTTTCATATTCCAATAGGCTGAAGCAAACAAGAAGCCCTCTTTTGAACTGCCCCCATGAGGGAATTCCGTGGCAAGTTTCATACCAATCATACCACTGGATTGCATCTCCCTCTAGCTGGATTGAGGCTATTTCCACCTTAGATTCTTTTGGAGTTCTGTGAAAACGAAAATTTTTTTCTACCCTAGAGATCCAACTGGCCGGATCTTTATCTTCCCATCTCGGAAATTCCACTTTCATGTGTGAGTAGTTTGTGTCACAATCTTGAGGCCCTTTTTCTATATCTCCAGATTTGTTCAACGTAGAACTTGAGCCCCCATCTTGTTGAAATTTGCTGAGGCTCTCCAGTAGGCTCTTTTTGAAATCATTAAATGTTTCTTGTAGTCGGTTCTCAATTCTGATTTCCAATGCTTCCATTTGTGCTTTCACTGAGTTATCGGTGGCCATTGCGTAAGACTGCAAACCTGTAATCTCAACTCTTGTTTCTGGTGTCGATCAAGGGCATCAGCACTGTCGATGCGAAGTTGCCGAGGACGTGTACTCCGAGGGCAGTGCTGCAGTCGCTGCGTTGGAGGAAGAGTTGCTGCCCTGTTTCTGTCGCTGCGTGGGCTGAGAGCGTCGAGAGCTGGAAGGCGACTGCGTCGGTGTGGCTGCAGCTGTTGTGACCCAAGGGGGCGATCGCCGAGCTGTCACGGACTTAGCTGGTTTTGCCTAAGTCGTGCGGCACCCTTGCGTGTCCGTCCGCAAAGGTCAGCCTCCCCGAAACCTCCCATGGTCCCTTAGGACCTACAAAAGAGAAAACGGGTTAGAGAAAAGCGCCTCAATCGGGATCCACAAGCACACATCTCCGAAAACACTTCATTGACAATGCAAATTACAAATAGACTTTACAAGCTCAGAATAGTTGCACAACAAAGGGTTAAAATGGTCCATTACAGACCGAATTCTCTCACTGGTGTCCACATGACACAATCTTTATTTACAAGCCTAAAACGGCCATCAAGCCCACTTAAACGAGGCTGTTATGCCTTCGACCATCCCGCTATATGCTGTGCAAAGCATGAACAAACAGAAAGACACGGACATACATAAGTATTACATCAAACATCCTATTTAGAACTTTGTCCGTGACAGAGCAGCGAGGTTGAGGCTACAGTGATGGCAACCTGCGGTTGTGGCAGAAGATGCTAAGCAAGGGGGAGGTGGCGTTGAAGCGGCCGGGGTTGAGAAGAGGAATCGGTGGTGCGTGCGCTATTGGGTTTGAGACAGGGCAATGTACTTGCTGCGGTTGCTGCGTGCGCTGCTGGAGGGCGGCTGCTGCAGAATGAGGGGTTGGTCGTTGGCCGGGAGCAGCGGTGATCGGTGGCTGTGGCAAAAATGCAAAGTTGCTCTGTTTTGGTCGCTGCGAGGAGGGGAGGTCGAGCGGCTGCAGTTGCGACCCAAGAGGAGGTGGGCGGCGGTGGAGAAGGAGGTAGCAAGGGTCACGGCTGGGAGACGTTGGCCGGGAGCAGCGGCAGGGGAGGGCGCAATCGGCGGCAACGGCAGCAGAGGGTGCCACTGTTTTGTTGCTGCGTGCGGCGGTGGTTGTTGCGTGCTCTATTTTTGTCGCACCACAGAAGGAGTTGGCTAGAAGGATCACGAGCGGTTGAGGAGAAGGCTGCGGTGGTGGCTCGGTGGGAGGCGGCGAGGTGGTTGGGAAAAGTGGTGGTGACGCGACTGGGAACAAGGGCAATTGGTGAGTTGCCCTATTTCGGTCGCAGCGAGGACGGAGGCAATCGGCGACAGCGGAGGAGGTGGCGTTGAAGCGGCCGGGGTTGAGGCTGCAGTGGTGGCAACCGGCGGCTGCGACAATGATGCAGAGCAAGGGGGTTGAGGTTGCGGCGGAGAAGAGGAATCAGTGGCAGTCATCGCTGGCCGGGAAGTAGCGGCAACGGTGGTGGCAGCCGGCGCTCGCAGCAACAGAGGGACCGGCGACTGCGGCAGCAGAGGTGATTGCCTTGTTTATATCACCAAGGATACAGAGCAAGGGGGAGTGGCGATTGGGAGGCGACGACGCTATGACTTCCGGTGGGGAAGAGAAGTGGTGGTGGCCCGGTTGGGAACAAGGGCAATCAGTGAGTTGCCCTGTTTTGGTCACCATGAGGAGGGAGGCAACCGGCGGCTGCGGTTGTGACCCGGGGGGGGGGGGGGCACGATGGCAAGGCGGTTAGAGCAACGTCGCCGACGTTATCAGCGACGAAAGGGTGGTCCGCTGGCTAGGAAACTGCGGCCGCGGTCCTTCTCGCTCGAACGAGATGGGGGAGCGAGGAGGATAGGTCGTTGGCTGGGGGGGGTAGTAGCGGCGATGGAGAAGGAGGCAGCGAGGGTCGCGGTAGGGGTGCGGCTTGTCAGGGAGCAGGGGCAGCGGTGGGGGAGAAGGGAAGCAGGGGATCCTTCTCGGTGGTTGCCGGCTTCACCCTCTTTCACACTTTTTTTTTTTTTTATGATAGCTACGACAACACTGCAGCGAGAACGCCAAGGATCGCCGCTCTGATACCAAATGATAAGATCCTAAGGTCTTATCGTAAAAGAAAGAAGAGAAAAAGGGGATGATCATTTCGAGGGGATCGGCCTCCTAGGGTTTGTCCACATACTGGAATAATATTTCATTGATTGATTGATTGTCGAAAAGAAAGGGTTACATCACTATTTATAGAGTTCCACCTAAAGTCCATCAGGACTTGGACTCTTAATAATAAATAAATATTAAATAAACCTCTACCCGACTCTAACTAAACAAAACAAACTCAATAAACATTATTCAAAAGCTCATAAAATAAAAGGGTCATAACAATCTATTAGTCATAATTAGGATTGGGAATAAAAAGGTGGAATATATTGGCTTTGTTATCTGTGTAGGTTTCGGATCTGATTGTATTCCGGAATGCTTGGATCTTGCATATTTTTAGATGTGTAATGAATATGAAAGCATGACTAAGTAATGAGATTAAACATTAAATATTCTCTTACAAGCTTCGTCGTACCATTGTATACCGTTCGGTACAAGCGGTATGTACTGGTCCAATAGGGGATCAGTATGGGCGGTATATACCCGTCTGTCAGTACACCCTACCGTACCATGTGTCAGTATGTCAGTACATATCGTACTAATGGTCGATCAGTATATCGGTATGAACTGGTAAGGTGAACCATGTTCAATTGTTGATGCATACACAATAACAAACAAGGGTCATAGTAGATATCATCTGAAATTCCATTTACATTCACCTTATTTGTTACACTAATCTCAAGTGTCTACTTTCAATTAGAACCTTTGATATTGTGTACACTAAGGTGAAGTATATGTAGCTCAAACTGAACATATTATCTGCCCTTTCTTGCAGGCAGACAGCGACAAATGCTGGAGAGATCGGTATTGGCTGAAGGTACTATTCTTCTTTTGGATCTCTAGTAATTTTTTTATTGTTTAAGGGCATAAGTTGTGTTAGATTTGTTTCTCAAGTATATTGTAGTAGCTGTATTTGGTTTATATGATGTTTACAGTTTACTTACCTTTGTGTAAAGATAACAATGATCATGCTATATTTTCTTGGATTTGTTTTGCACAAATTTGTTAGTCTAGCCAAAAAATGAAAACTAAAATCTCTTGATTGAACTTGCATTATTTGTCAAGTTGTATTGTAATGGAGTGATGATCATCATAGTCAATTGTATTCTTGTTTTAACTTGATCTCAATCGTTTTATTGATGCTGCCTATATGATGATTCTTGCAATCATGTCTCAAAAGAGAGTGTGATATATATTTGAGGTTTATGGTCGTCAAATTTAATTGTGATAGGATTGTCTCCCTTCTATCAAGTTTCCTTTTTGTTTATCAAGAGAAGATTTCCTCCAATGGAGATTTAAGGGAGAAAGAGTAGAAAACAGATAAACATGGAAGAGAAAAAGGAGAAGATAAATAAGAGAGGAGACAAAAAAGGAACTATAGTGAGATTATCATGGATAACCTTGGTTCTTGTATGCCTATTGGACTTCAAGATCTTTATTTATAAACTCTCATCCATCTCTTATGCCTAAACAAAGTACGACACAGCTTACGATTGTAGGTTGAGGAAACTCTTAAAATTCGAATCTAAGAAAATGACCAGCCTAACCTTAACGATGATTTGATTCGAAGTACTCTAAAGGCCTTCTGAAATTATCTTCAAAAATAAGGATAAGAAATACAATAATATTTCTAATCCAAGGACTGTTCTTAAGACAAGAGGGCTAACTGGGACTTATTCAGGTCTTGATATTGAGTCTCAACGTGAATCTAGTTGGATTTGATCATCTTTCGACTTGTATGGACTCTAGGATCCACAAGTGGCTCCCTCCAAGTACTATCTGGTGGCCTAATTTGACTATTATGCCCTAAATTTTGTGGATTATTCTAGGCTGATAAAGGGGTTTTCAGGCAATTAGAATTCTGCATCAAAACATTATTACGGATGTCCATTATATCTTGTCTCTCAATCAAACATGTGCATTACTAAGGACAATCAAAATTTTATTCTTTTTTAGAAAAAGGAACATTAGTCAGTCATCCTTGAGGATTATAATTTTATATATCAAATTTTATATTAGTGCTGCTATTTTTGTGCATAGAAAGTTCAGCTTCTTTTGAAGACTACCACAATCTTTTCTTTTATCACTGACATCATATTACTGTTTATGGCTTCTTTGCTACAGGCAAATTTGTGGATTATAATTTTTAGCTATGTTGGAAACTACTTCTGGACTCATTATTTCTTCACGGTTCTTGGAGCTTCATACACTTTTCCATCATGGAGGATGAACAATGTAAGAAACTAGAAATAGTGATACTAATTTTTGTCTTTTTTCTTATTTCTATTCAGGGTACATCTATTCAAGGTTCGCAATACCGTACCATACCAGTATTTCGACCTGGGCTCGGTACGGTACGATACGGGTGTACCGAGCTCTGTAACAGCACTACAGTGTAGTGCTACAGTCGAAACTGGTACGTACCGCCCAGTAGCGGGCGGTCCGCGTACCGGTAACCTATCGGACCAGTACGTACCGCCTGTACCAGGCGGTATGCTTCGGTATGGCAGACCTTGCATCTATTAGTATGTAAATTTTGTAGTTCAGTATCACATTTGTGGTACTGCCCAAAATAGTATGGTACGGGTGGTATGTACCAGTTTGGGCGTGGGCCAACACGTGGACCACCCCGTTTCGGGTTGTCCAATTAAATTAATAAAAAATCAAAGAAACAGCATTAAAAAAGAAAAACAGATTAGGGCTTGCAAACACGAGCCCTCTTCTCGCGTAAGATGTTATCGCCTCGTCATTGGCTCTTCGCCACTGCTGCTTCAACACTTCCTCGCTGCCGCTGCTGCTGCTTCGACAATGCCGTTGCCTCGCCGCTGCTGCTACTGCTTCTCTATTCCTCCTCTTCTTTCTTCTTCTTCCTCCACTTCTTCCTTCTACCTTCCTTCCCCTTTCCTCCTTTGTTCCTCCACCACCCCTTCCACTTCTTCCTCTTTTTCTTCCTTGTTGAACCATCAGTATGCATTGATATACCATATGTCGGTACACCAGTACAGACTGGTACGTACCATTCCGACAAATTGCCAAAACGGGTCCAGTACCCGAAAAGGCAATCCTTGGTTCAGTATGTGTTAATGGAGTTCTGATTTGTATAAGTATCACAAGCTTTTAATCTGATAAAGAGTTTAATTAAGTGTATCAATTGTCACAGATAAGAAGGTGGCTACATTTACTTTTACTCTAAACTCTAAAGTCCAAACCTTTTGTGAACTATCCTTGTGGGTTTACATGCTTCCTCTTTTTGACATTCTTGTTTGTTTTCTCAAACTTCCTCTCCAGCCTTCTTGGTACCCTTCATTAGTGTAAAATGTTGATTTTGTCTTCTTCTATGTGAAGTGTGATTTAATTTTGTTTTATCTATATGCCTGTGATAAGACCTGCTACTTAGTCGCATGAACATAAAATATGCTGTAGAGGATTTTCTTTGTTGGATGACTCATGTAGGTGTTGGATGAAAATTGTGACCAAATTCAGATGCATTTTGCAAACATTTGGTAGTCTAACTTTTACATAAGCTGAATTCTGGTGTTCCATGAATATCAACTGATTTCACCTAAGTTCTATACTATTCTTCTAAGTATTGAGGCTCATCCAACATTTACTGTAGAAAGAAACAGAATTTGTGTGGAATTGATTTTGAGCTCTCACACTAGAGCTTTTGTTCTTGTGGTTTATTTTTCCACAACTCTAGAAATGAGGATGCTTCTCTATGTTGGACCCTTCACAAGTATCCTTGATTTTAAAATCTGGTGCCAAATTTTGTTAAATGAAAAATTATTTCTCTCTACTGAATGTTATTTGGTAGGGTCAACAAATAAAACATCACAGCAGGTTTCCGATAACACGATAATGGCCTTTTCCTTAGGTAGGATATGATGTAAGTGGCTGATATGAGAATTCATTTAACTTATGAAGTTCTGTGAGTCTAAGTTACTTAAGCTGACTGATGACACATACCCTCTCACTTCATATATGGACACAGATACAACACCTAAAAAATGTGAGTTCATCAATTGCTCCTATGTAGTGACTGAATCTTAAAATAAAATATATGAAAAAAGAGGCATTTAGATTGGTACAAGTTGATGTATGTACATCAACTGGTAACTTTACATATATGTGCATGTGTGTATCTAGTACATGCATGTTATATATGCATGTTCTTTTGTAACTTGATTTGAGACATCTGCTACTGTGTTGGAAACTTAAAGATAATATGTTTGAGTTCCCAAAGCCAATATCACCATATAAAAATCATAGAGAACACCAGACTTCCTTGTAGTTGCAGGTGTCGCACTTGCATTATACTTGGGACATGCAAAACAAGGTAAGATAAATCCTTGGTGTATATTCATCTTCTGTTCCAAATATTTTAGATGTTAGTTCTGACACTGGTGACATATTCTACATTATTATAACTGTGATACCTTTCATATATTTGTTGGCATAATTGTCATCATGTAGGTTTCTGTAAATAATTGTTATGGTCTTAATTGGTTATTGATCTAATGAGAGAATTTGTTTCTGACGTTACAGGTTCCACATGTAACTTTCCTTCTTACTCATTCGTGTTTTCTATTTTACCACATGGCGTCTAATATAACACTTCGTAGACTGCGCCATTCCATTGCTGATTTGCCACAGTCAATTCGATTGGTTACTGAAGCTGCGTGGATATTGGCTCTTTCTTATTTCATTGCTTACTTGGAGACTTTAGCTATTTCAAATGTATGTTACAGCTATATCATCTACTTTTTGATGATTTTTCACCATCTTCTAGCTTGTCAATTTCATGTTACGTATATATAACAAAAATGAAAAATAATAAATAATAAATGAAATATATTTCAGCAAAGATGCTTAATGGGCATGAA
The DNA here is from genome assembly GCA_001649415.1 of Musa itinerans. Classification (NCBI taxonomy): domain Eukaryota; kingdom Viridiplantae; phylum Streptophyta; class Magnoliopsida; order Zingiberales; family Musaceae; genus Musa; species Musa itinerans. The sequence goes on from LVTN01001729.1 coordinate 13,388, forward strand.
GGGCTCACGTGAAAATCTGTAATTTCAGTAATTGTATATAAGATTGATATTTCCAGAGGGTACTTATTACTCGGTATTTATTCTGGGATACTATGCAATTTTTCCAAAGTAATAAGCTTAAAAAATTTGAGTGTTTATACAAACTCTGAGTGAAGGATTGATTTCAATTATGGTTTTATTTGGTACTTCTTAATTTGGAATTCATCTCATACCATGTTAAATAACATTCACTATGCTGCATTACATATCTTCTTTTCATTTTGAATGAAAATTGTGTTTCTTGCATCAGAGAGTGTTGTAAGGATGTCATTTATGCTAAACTTGGTACTTCAATTAAATTTACCTCTTGGCAGCAATATCTTTAGTTGTTTTCCTTCTTGTTTTATCTCTTCTTTGAGGTGAATTGGCTGCATTAACACATCTATAAGACTATAACTCAGTGATACACCAACATCCATATATTCTGTACTCTGTCGTGTATCTGTGCATTGTATTATTTATTTTCCAGTTCTAGGTGGGTCTGAATCTAAAACCTTTTGTTGAATAATGTCAACTGTGACTTGTTAAATGTTAATACACATCAGACTATATTTGATGTACAACATTAGTTAAAATACTCATGAGTTTCAGAAAGGCAGTTGTCAAGCATATGGTGGAAATAAAGATGTATATCAACCAATTTGCACAAAATGCTTGAACTCATACCTTACAATTTTTTGTTAAGATATGAAAGAAGCATTTCTAGAATCCATTTTTTGTCAGGAAATCAACAGTAGATCTTATATACTTTTTGAATAATTAGTGAGAAAGTGTGGAGTGAAGAAAGACTTGAATTTTGTTTTATTCGAGTTACAAAAATCCTGTGAAAGAGTTTTGTGAAATATAATGTAGTGGGCTAGTGGGTTTTTTTTTTTAAAAAGGAGATCAGGTACTTATATTGTTTTAAATTAATAAAATGTATAAAGCAGTCTCTAGTGTCAGGATAGCAGGATAGAAAAATCAAGATATAGATACACAAGAAGTCCACAAAGCAAAATATTTTGATATATAGAAGAGACATCATGCAACACGAATAGTAGGTTGATATATTGTTTGAACAGGAGGGCCAAAGGAAAGAATGCCTACATTACTGTGACCATTGTATACTGATTACAGGAAAGTTGTAATGAGATACCTGTAAGGCTTGTTATGGTTTGTGGGTTGGACAATTTAAAAACTGAATGTTTAAAAGGTTAGTGTTGCTAAGATAGGTTGTTGAGATAGATGTGTGAGGTTATCAGGACAGATGATATAGAAAATGGATGCATCTGTAAGTAGTTATGTATAACACAGATCTAGGATGAAATGGGGATAATTGTTTGAGGTGATTAGAAGAGTCTTGTAACTGCATCTCTTTGGGAAGGTGAATTGATGCAAACTAGTAGTGACAGGAGAGGTGGATAAAGACAAGTGATTTATTGGTTTATGAGTTAGTAAGTGGTATTTTCCTTGGGATTAATCAGCAAGAAAGTATCCAAGTAACCAACCCCATGTATTTGAGAATCCCATGTTATAGTAGTAATAATAGTTCGTATGACTTTGAAACTTCATTTTTCAATACAAGTCACAAGTAAATACAAGGTTAAAGAATCTGTTTCAAGTAACTAGGTGAGAGTTCAGCAGTAATGTTTTTGGTTTAGTATTTAACAGCCATCTTTCCTTCCATGTTGTCATTGTCTATAGGAAGTTTAGAATACTTCTTTTAGGTGGTTTGAGGGCTAAATTATAGGGTGAATTTATTACAGGACTTGCATGTATATTATTACTATGTTATACTAGTACCATATGCAGGTAAGTTCTAATAAATAATGATTTTGTTTTAATTCACAGTGACATCCATCTAGGTAAACATTAGTTTGTTAGCATTCTCCAACTATAGATTGTCATATCCGTTCATATTGGTCGGTGTGTGCGGTATGTGACATTCAATGAGATATCAGGATGTCGACCATCTTGTACCAATGGTGTACTCCATACTAAAGAGTATCAAAGTAAATCAGTACATGGTCAATATAGGTTTAAATATTGACCATCTTGTTCAGCAGTAATGTTTTTGGTTCATTACTTGCAGTCATCTTTCCTTCCATGTTGCCATTTTCTATAGGAAGTTCAGAATACTTCTCTTAGGTGGTTTGAGGGCTGACTTATAGGATGAATTTATTACAGACTCACTTGTATATGACTATGTTGTACTTGTACCATATGCAGGTAAGTTCTAATAAATAATGATTTTGTTTTAATTCACAAAGGCATCCATCTAAGTAAAAATTAGTTTGCTGGCATTCTCTAAACTATAGTTTGTCATATTCATTCATACTGGTCGGTGTGTGCAGTACATGACATTCGATGAGATATCAGGATGTCGACCATCTTGTACCAGTGGTGTACTCCATATTGAAGAGCATCGATAAAAATCAGTACAAGGTTGATATAGGTTCAAATACTGGTCAATATCGACTGCTATTGGTTGGTATAAGTCAATAACCTACGTAGGTTGAGATAGTCCCAGACAGCCCTAATTTCTCGATGAGGACCTTTAGGTTATCTACCTACTATCAATTAATATGACACATGATGTGAGACTGCTATTGGGAGTGTATTAGACAAAATTAGAATTTTGATTTGTGCTAATAGAGTTGCTTTAGGCATACAAGATGGGATTTTTTTGCTTTGAATACTTGACATACTGTCACGAACGGTCGTCGCGCACCCGCAACAACTCCGTTCAACGAACCGTTCGTCGCTGCCATTTACATGTACAGCTGTTTGGCAGCATGTTTTGTCTTGGTTTTGAGTCATTTTGCTTGTAAAAATGTAAGTTCGAACAAATTGCAGCGTTACAAAACGACCGCTCACCGAACCGAGCAAAACAGCCCCAAAATAGCTCCGTTTTCGTGTGCCACGGGCTGTTTTCTGCAGTCCGCTTCCGCTCACCAAAATGTCAGCCATCTCAGCCCCTTGGAACCACCCGGGTGGCACAGGGCTGGATGGGGCTTCGGTATAGTGTCGGGCGTTGAACAACCTTTCGCAAGTTCGCATGTTACCTTGACGGGAACTTGTTGTCGCGCCCGGCACCCGGTGAGCAGCTGTTTGTGGACTTGCAGCTGTTCGTTCAACCCTCTAAAGTCCTTGTTTTCCTCCTCTCCCTCTTTTCTCTTGTGCACGCAAGGTGCTCGCTGAATTGCTTGTAAAGCTTCCCCTTTCGCGAGACGTCAAGACTTCCGTCGCTCGTTCTTCGAACTAATCAACTTTCTCTTTTTACAGGTCCTTCGGGACCTGCAAGAG
>LVTN01001729.1:30246-40620 GCA_001649415.1 Musa itinerans
ATATTTGTATATGTAATATATATATGTATATATGTATGTATATATGTATGTATATATGTATATATGTATGTATATATGTATGTATATATGTATGTATATATACATATATATACATATATATGTATATATAGATGGATTTTTGAAAAAGCCTCTAACTTTAATCATTTCTCAAATACCATCCTAACTTTAAAGAAATTTCACAAAGTGTCGTTTTTATAAAATGATAATTTTACTCTTTCGGCCATTTCCTCAATCACAATAGCTACCCCCTTCATCGTCACTCGCGACGGAAGCATAATCACATGTCGAGGTGACTAGTAATCACTTGACTCTCGTTAGACCCAACAACCGCCTCGTATGGTTGCTTGTGCCTCTACGCACAAGTTAGCTTTGTCAGCTATCCCCCTTTGCTCCAAATAGATATCATGCCTATACCTTCATACACGAGCTAGTCTTATCGACCTTCCCCCTTTATCCAAAATAGGTGTCGTGCCTATGCCTCCGTGCACAAGCTAACCTCGCAAAACACTCCTTTTTGCCTTAAACAAACGTCACACTTATGCCTTCGTACATAAGCTAGCTCCATTAATCGTCTCCATTTGTCTTGAATAAGCACTGGGCTACATGAGCTCACCCAGACTCACAATAAGAGATGAAGGCAACTAACGGCTTTTTTTTTTTAATGCTTTTTCTCTTAACACATAAGCTAATTACGTATTATCCATTTCCATTGTAATTAGTTATATTTAGTATCTCAGTCATTTTACTTTTAAAAGTTATATTATGATCCTTATATTTATAAAAATAAAATAAAAAGATTTCTATATAGAGTTAAAAAGATAATTTTATCGAGAGAAAAGTTTTGTTATATTATAAAGTTAAATGTTTTAATTTCGTACTTAACGTAACTTTTGAAAACGCCACACACGAGTTTGGAGACAACCAAAAGCACAACTCAAAAAGCATACAAGCAAAAGTTTCCCTCGAAACATCAAATTGTCGAACAGTCGATGCGCCAAACAGCTTTATGAACATTCCAACTTCCCCCACGGCCTTCTTCTTCTTCATTTGCTGGCCGCTCCAGTCCCAAACCGAAGGGTAGACGCCGCCAGCACCAACCCCCGCCCTTGGGCCTCCTCGGTAGGGGCACCAGGTAACGCTCTCGCTCCCTTGCTTCGACCAATCTTCTAACCCTAGATCTCATAGTTGTTTAATGGGGTCAAGAAATCCCTGTTTTCTTCTTTTTTCTGCTCTCCTTCCGATCGAGCAAATCGGCGTGCCGCGGGTAGAAACCCAACCCATCTGTTGCTCCACATCGTCTTCGCTCGCGGCTTTCGAACGGACGGACTGGATCTGGTTGGCAAAGAAAGGATTTTGGTTGATCCCCCTTGCATTGTTCTGATCTGTCTGCTCGGTAATCGTTAGTCCATTTAACCGTGATTTAGTTGATGAAGACTATCAGACTGGGAGCATGGCTTCTCATATAAGCAAAATATTCTTCTTTTTTTTTCATGAAAGTTTTTGATGGATTTAGTTATGCGAATGAATTCTTTGGTCATCCTTTAGAGCTTTTTCTGTTTCTTTCTCTTCTTTTCTGACACTACTTCCTGGTGACATTGAAGCATAAATTGTATAGTTGTTGTAAATCATAGCAGAAAGGGGAGAGCTAATCACATCAAGTTCTCCCCTTTTTTAACTCACCCAGAAAAGAATTAAGGAGGGGGGAATAAATGGGGGAAATTGGTGAGGTTTCATTAATTTGTTACATCGTCGTAGCATGAAACCAAGATCTTGATTAGCTCTCCCCTTTCCTAATTCGACTATAAGTGGTTAAAGAAGACTTTGACTTGATTCATGTATCACGGCTTGTTTTTTCCTGTTACGAGTTCTTGTTGCTCTTGCACATGAATCTGACAAGCCATTCTCCCAACTTAGTCATCGTAAGATATCTTCTTTCATCCGATGTTTGATTGAAATGGTTTTCCTTGTATGAATGCTTAAAACATGATTCTCGCTCAGGATCACTTGCACTTTGATACTGTTCCTCCATCTCTGTTCGATACAGTGGAAGGAAATTTTTCCCAATGCGTCTAAGATAAGAAAGCCCAATGCTGGTGATGGAATTGTCCTGTTCTTAACTTGATTCATGCATCATGGTCAAGAGTTCATTTTGCTCTTGAACATAAATCTAGCAAATCAAGTCATTCTCCAAAACCTGAAATCATCGGTAAGAACATCTACTACTTCCCGTCTTATGTTTGATCGAAATGGTTTGTTTCCTTGTACAAATCTTTAAGAGAATGATGCTTGCGCTTTGACACTATTCCTCCACCTCCATTTGATGCAGTGCAAGAAAAGCATCCTAGCGTGTCCATCGCATGATGGATGATGGGGAACTGACATCGGAAGACATGGAGCATGACAGTGTTCAGCCAAGGGATCCTCCTGGCTGCGTCTGGAAGCGTTGCTGCCATTAAATTTGAGATATTGTTTCGTAGTTTTTTTTTTTTTGGAGTGGGCAGAAGAAGTTAGGGCAGTCGCGATGAAATCATCCTTGGCATTTTTTTCGACAAAGCTTCGCTCGCCCAGGGTGTGTGATCCTCTATACAGATGATGACGAATGGTCTAATGGGCTGATATCATGATAATTGCCTCATTTTCTGCAAACACTCTTGCTAAGGTACGAAGAAAAAAAAAAGAGTTGATGTTCTTTGTTTGTGTGTTGCTGCTTTATCAGATGATAACATATGTGTGATCTTCCTCTCGTGTACGCACGTCTATAGATCACAGGAGGATTGTGTGCATTGCTGCAGCCTGGGACTCGAGCAAAGCAAGCCCATACATGTAGCTCCTGCCATGAACACCTTCATGTGGAACGACCCTGTCACAAGGCGCCATTTAGGTGCAATCCAAGAGCTTGGCGTTCGTCTCTCATCACTCCCATCACCAAGAGGTTGGCGTGCGGAGACCGTGGAAACGGTGCGATGGCCATAAATTCTTCTGTGGCTCTTGTGTACAAACCCTGGTCAAGTTGATGATTGCATCAGCATGTGAGGGGGCTGACTTGACGCCAATTCCTACTTGTCGTCTCATGTTTTCTGATGTGTAATAGAATAGACTAGTCATCTTTGGTATGACGCTGCATTTTTCTTTTTTTCTCTCTCTGTTACTGTTTGTAGTGGGGCAAGCCCTTTTGGAAATAAGAAAACATGTTTTCGAGCACGTCTATACTCACATAGTTAGGGTTGCTCCTCCGAGTAAAACTTCCAATGAACCACAGTGCTGAATGATACCCTCCTCTCATAAGTCGATCACTGGGTCATTAAGGCTAGTAATTATACTACTCTATTCTCTGTTTCCAGACTTGACCTCATCTTCAGATCATCTAAAACTAAACCAAACCTTCTTATTTCTTGTCTCTAACTTTTTATTCTTGCGGTGGTGAAGGGATATGGTGGTAATCTGACCAATGATTTGTTTGATCACAAGTCCCACGTCACAAGCAAATAACAATAAAACAAGAAAGCAGTTCTAGGAAAGAGCAATCACTGCACTGAATTATCACTACAAGCAAAACCATCACCAAAAAATCAGGTTGTCATGGTTCCTCTGAGAGCACAAGTGAAACAGGGCAGTGATCACTTCCACAAAAACCTGGAATTGAACAAGGAAAAAAATTTGATGTGGTTAACAAAGCTTCCAAGGGCTGTTTAATAATCAATTTACATTATATTACAAATTAGCAATGTCATCCTGGACCAAAGAAAATATGATTCTAAACAATATTTATGGATGACCAGAAGGGAGTCGCAAACTGAGAAGGGTGAACCCTTGTATTAAGTGTAGTAATGGCATATAAAAGCTGACTGAAGGGGAATCTGGTTATTGAAATCAATGGATCACAAGATGCAAATCATACAGCAAACAAGTCAGAAGGGTCACTTCTATGCTTCAGTAAAAATATTTCTATATCTTTATTAGGTAAGAGCTATTATTTTACCTTCAAGTTCAATCCCATGCCCGTGCATCTCACATGCAACAATTCTGTCCTTCAATTTCTCTGAGACTATAAAATAGTCAATCCTCATTCTTTTACCTCGGTATCTATGTAAAAGAAATTAGTCAGTATATTGGTAGTAAAAAAATGCATAAATGCATCCATTAGTTATTCTTCTGTATGTTACGTTGGGGAAATGTTTGTCAGCCATAGAAGGAAACATAACGATTTCTAATTTTATAGTAATAAGAGGAATATCAATAATGTAAGAAGAAGTTTACAAGTCTATATCTGAGCAGTGAGCGAACTTACTAGGTGTATTTCCATCAATCTAAATGCCTTCAAGTGAATTAAATTCATCTTCAAAATAAAAAAAATCATAAAATTTGTCCTATTGACCAAAAAGATTTGTTGACGAAAACTTTAAAATATTTGATGGTTGTCATTTTCAATATTTACTTAGTCAACAATGTAGTATCACCAATGTAATTGTCAGATGCTTCTTTACCGATGAGAAACAATAAAAGGCATATATATTCTTCAATAATTCCTCATAGTTGGATCAGTCACAGGCCTTCAGAATCTTAATGCCAAAGTTATTCAGTCATGGAACAAAAAGGGCACAACATGCTTACTTGCCGACAGGGTTGCCAGACCAGGAAAAGCCACAATCCATGTCTTTCTCGTTGTGGAGAAATCTGTATGCATCAACCAGCTTCCCTCTGCAGGCCATATTTATTGTTACATATTTGAATATACATTACTTGAAAAATGTACTCTTATATGTTAAAACTACTCCAACCCCTAAAATTATGTAGAAAATCTACATGAACTTCTAGGCTTTATTGATGACAAATAATTACCAAGGTCACATCCACTATAAACCAACTTTTCTGGGTCGTGTATGGGAAAATAGTTCAATTATAAGGCATTCCTCTGTGGTTAGTGACATAAACAACTTAATTACAAGCCATTACGTTTAACCTTGAAAGAAAACCCTGACACCATGTCAGACTTTTAAAAATATAGGGCATCCAACCTTGCCCATGCTTAAACATTTTTGTTTAAATAAGACATTTCGATGTGGCCTGTGGTTTCCAAAGGGACAACATAACGTGCCCTGTGTGCATGTGTGTGTGTGAAAGAGATATCTATACATACTTATGCCGGAGATCAGAAATTATAATTAGCAGTGAAAAGAGGACAGAACAACAGCAGAGTATAGACCACAAGGTATTCCATGAAACTTGGTTAAAATTAGGAACATTAGACAAGAAGACAAAACAAATAAATTTCAGACAAGTTAAAAATGTCTTCAAAATAAAGGTAAGCCTGACAATCAGTCATATTTAGTTAATTAAACATGTCATGCAAAATAAATGTGCAATCAATTACTCAGTTCAATATTCCCAATCCTACAAGAAGCAAACTTTTGTGTGGTCCTACATAATATGACACCTAATGTTGCTCTACCATGCTCTCAAAGGTGCTTGGGTACAGTACCCTTCTGTTTTGCTACATAGTCAATACAGTGACAAAACAGATATCAGCATGCATGTCCTATCATTCTAATGAAAAATTGAGAAGCTAACACCATAGAAACTTTGATGAAGTAACTGAGTGGATTACCAAAATCTATATACATAACTATGCACAGATTGTGTTACTAAAATTGTATGCCCACATAGATCTTGATAAAGAATGTGACTAATGATCAACTTTTGGATAATATTTGTCAACTTTAAGAAACCAAGACCAAGTCGATATGGGATCTACGGAGCCTAAATACACACAACCTGATCACTGGAATCACAGAGGCGGTTTCCATGATCAAACTCAGTTCACCTTGAAAGGTAGCAACCTTACCATGATGCCAAGACACACCCTTTAAAGTTGAGAAACTACTTTGCGACTCCTTAAGCTTAGAGGTTAAGAAAATCTGGAAGACATCAGAATCTGACAGATTTGATCTTTCTAGATTAAGTGTAATGGTAACAGAGATTAAAAAAACCCACACTATAAGGCGACCGATACCTTTATGTGCCAAAGAAAAAGGATTTGATGCTCAATGGTTCTTCAAACTGAGAATTCCCATGAATAACTTGATGACAACAATGACAGCTGCCCCTTCCAATAACTACTGACCTTCCATTGATTATTTTTAAATACCAAATAATCACATAAGCATAAAAATGAATCACAAGATGTATAACACATATACTAAATTAAGATATACCACCATTATCATAATGAAAGAGCCAAAGAAATAGGATCATTGCTACATTCACTCACTGAGTCAGTATATTATCAAAACGCCTCCTCTCTGACAAAGTAAATCCTGGTTGTCCACAATCCTGCATTGGAGTCCGGAGATAAGTAACTTTTCTTTCTTTTTTTTAAAAAATATAATTTTGCCTCAGACAAAAGGAAGACAAGAGAGAGAACAGAAGAGACGATCACAGCCAAATCAAGTAGTACCACATGAAATATGTACAGAATTAGTTGAACTCATAACTCTTCAGAACAATTTAATATGAAGAAAAATCAATTTGTTTCCTTAAAAAATTACCAGCAACTAATTGATAAGGGTTCAATTGGAATTAGCTTTAAACTTCAGTTATGGTGACAAACATTATAAAATAAATGTTTCAACTAAGTAGGACTAGGATGCAATATATAGAAGCACTTGTAACAATGCTGAACAAAGAAACAAGGTATACTTAAATAAATAGACAAGAAGTTTCTGTATGTATAAGTTTTAAGTCTCTTGGATCTTATATTTAATGTGAAAGATTAATGAAGACATTGCTCAGGGTAAAAAAGAGACCATTAAATTGGAGGACATCAAGAATTCTGTGTGGTCATTGGGGATCCCTTAGATAAAGAGAAAATTTTCTGTAAGACAAGACTTGCTTTATGGATCAAAGTGTTTGGCAACTAGAAAACATTATGTACAAAGGAGTTAATCCAATTTGAGATAATAATGTTGAGATAAAGTTGCAGAATCAGTAGGAAAGATAGAATAGTAACTATTTTCGTCTGCAAACTACTAGATGCAACACCGATAGAGGGAAAAAAGTAAGAATCATCTAAGATAGTATGAACATGTTCAAAAGAGATAGATACACAGATTAGATGAGTTAAGTTGATTATAATTAGTGGTGTAAGGAGAGAGAGAGGAAAATCAAAGAAAACTTTCTAGAAACAACAAATGAAATCTATTTGTCCCTAGTTTAACTAGATATATCACCCTATATAAAGCTCATGAGAGAAAAGATCCAAGGAACCCAAATAGTTATCATGGCTTTTTGTTGTAGGAGACTATCAACAAAGGAAAATAAACCTAAAGATAATGTCCATAGTTAAAAAAACAACTTCCACGACAGTTGCAATATCCTAAATTCTTAACATCATCCTGCTTGTAAAATGTAAACAAGCTTAGAATCAACTAATACTTAAAAACACATTTGGAATGAACTGAAACTGCTTTACCCTTCCCAAACCTTACACTGGAAGGAATCTTGTGTAATGGGTCTATGATTTGATTAAGTTTTCAGCACAAATTTCCATTAAGCAGATGAATTATTTAATTTGTTACCATGCAGTGACATGGTAACATCAATACAAATAAGTCTAATGAATCATGGCATTGATCTAAAAAAATGTAACTTCATACAGTATAACAAGCTAAAGACTACAAAATTGTGTAGATGAGAAAAGATAGAGAAAAGCTTTTAAAACAAACTGATGATAATACTCAATGATAAAGCAATTGAACTGAGTGATGTTATAGAATTCAGGATTTGCATAACAGGATAAAACACCTTTGCTTGCAAGGAATTATGTCTTATCACCGATGTTCTGACCTTGGGTACCCCTGCATACTAGCATCACACATTGCTAAACTCATGGCAATCTTAGGTAATGTGTGGCTGTGAGACAATGGCATGTGTGGACCAGCACATTGTATACAGAAAAAAAACATAAAAAACCAGAAAGAAAGAAAAACAAAAGAAAAGACATACAAAACTAGGAAACCAAAAAGAAAACAAGGGAACAAGGAGATATTTGAGCCAGCCACTTTCCCGCAGGTCGTGAATAAGGTACTGGTACACCAGTGTCAGCATTCAACAAGGAGGTGCCACACATCTTGATCTATGCATGGGATTAATAAATAGCAGAAAACTCAATGGATTGCAAGGATCACCAGATAATTTCTCCTTCATCACATTTTTTAGGGCTTTCAATTGAGCAACAGCAGGTTTGACAAGGAGGTATACGGTTGGTAGCTAGCCAGAGTCACTTAAGGATGGTCAGAAATGTAATTGTCAAGGATCATACCAAAACAGAGCATCATACATCACTATAAACATGGAAAAAGTATGGAAGAAAGGGATACAAGGCATTTAGTATACGAACAAAACTGTTGAGACACAAAACCAGTTTAGATGAAAATTCATAATCTGCTCAGAAGATAGGTCAGTACATAAATCTGGCAGCATCCCAAATATAAGTCCTTGCTTCCTTTATAATCATTCATTCTTCCATAGAGCAAGAAAATTATTATATTGCCAAGTTACTTGTTATCAAAATTGCTAGAGACAGCAAAGTTTCAAAAAGTGGGTCTAGCAAGATTGGCTAGGGAATATGCTTCCCTATTACTACCTCTAGGTACAAAATTACAGTCAAAACCTAACAGATTTTAACTGGTCCCAACCAACCAAGTATGTTTTGTCTGAGATCAGGCCGTCACACCAATTCTCTCAATTCCAGTGCAATGAACTAATGTGATTGACCCAATTAAAATACTCCATTTTGTCAATTTCTGACCAATTCAAAAAGCCCAAACCTTAAGAGAATTTAAAATTAAAGTAGTTTAATGTATTATACAACTCTATACAACATTGTAAAGGAAACTAAATAACAAATCTGTGCACTTGTAACAAATCTTTCCATATTAATACAAGGATCCCGACTGAAGTAGAAATTCTGAAGACTTCAACACCAGTTCAAATAATTATGAATATAAGGCTAAGAACTTGCCTCTCTATTTGGAGGAATGTATCCATTTAGCTTTGCGTTGCTAAAGAACTTAGGATGGCTCACATCAATTTCTTGGTGGCTGTAACAAACATACAAACAGAGCAAATGCCATGAAGTATGAGTAACCTCAAATTGTATTTATGGATGTAAATGACAAATCATAAGTTATGAAAACTACGGGGCTCTTGAATCTGTAAGGTAGAAAACATTATAAATAAGTTCAAAACGAAAAAAAAAAAAAGCAATACTATGCAGCAAGGACATAAAGCAACTAATCAAAATCTAGAAAAACAACATAATGGTTTTGAAACAACAAAAGTTAAAATGGGAGGATGAACTAGAGAGTCCATGTTAGTGACATTGCAAAAGTCGTTGCTTTGAAGACCCAGTTTATGATAGGAGCTCCTATCAGATGAATAGAGGTGGTTATATAGGAAGAATGACATCTTCACAACACCCACATGAGATGGGTAATCGGTACGATAACCATGAGGGTTGGAGGAGCAAAGCTAATTTCTTCCAGACCAAGGACAATATTACTGTGGAACTTGAGAATTAATAGACTCATAAAAATATTGGCTGGTACAGCAACTAACTCACCTAGAAGAAGGGTAAGGAAATCCAGATATTTAGATTGATAGGCTTTAAATAAAACCAACAGACTGAACAAAATATTATATCGCGTATGAAGTTTCACTCAGTTCTTAATCCATAAAGCCACTTAACAAAATTATCAATAATCCACCTTGAAATTTCATAAAGTAAAGAAGAAAAGGTCATGGTAATAAGGAGTTGAAGAAAAACAAGAATAACATGTAGATAGCTCCTAAAGGTATGCTATTTACCTCACGTTTAGGTCTCCGCACCAAATTAAGGGTTTCTCAATTTGTAGTACAAACTCAAGAATTCTTTTATCCCATTTTCGTCTTCTTTTAAATGAGTTTTCTTCCTCCTTCCAACCATTGTTTGGTGCATAAGTATTTAGCAAGAAACATGAGTCAAATTCAGCCAAAATCACCCGACCATCCGGTTCATGTTTTGAAGCTGCCAAGATAAACAAATATAAAGATCAGTAATTGGCACTGGAACAGCATAACAAACTCAATGTCAAAGCATTCAATATCAAAAATTCAAAACATTTATCATAAATAAATACTGACTAGTTTGACCAAGGTCTTCAATTTTGAATAATACTGTCCGGTATGGGCGGTACGTACCAGTCTGTTAGCTTACCGGTACACGGACCGCCCGTTACCAGGCGGAACGAAAAAAAAAATATATATATATATATATATATATATTAATATATATAAATATTTATATTTAAAAATTTT
>LVTN01001729.1:40629-51967 GCA_001649415.1 Musa itinerans
TCTTTTATATATATTTATATATAAATATTTATATATAAGATTTTTTTACTTTTATATATATATATAGGCAACGTCACCCTGCCTGGGGAGATAAGAGAGGCGACGTCGCCGAATTTTTATTTTATTATATATATATATATATATATATATCGATCGGTATACCGAATGGTATACCGCTCGGTATAATACCGTACCATACCGAGCGAATGTCGAAACTCCGGTACAATACGATATTTCAATCCTTGAGTTTGACAACTAATCCTAATTCAAAATCCAACTTTTCAAACAGTTACTCAGATTTTGATGATCTATAACATCATATAGTATCACAAGGAATAAAATTAGAACTATGCTCAACACCACTTGGTGTGACTCACTATTAGGTTGCAAAAGGAAAAGTCAACATTCGTTCAACAATCAACATTTCACTATAAAAGTAGTGGGAGCATACAATTTGTCAACCACCAAGACTAAGTGTCCCAACAGAACCTAGATCTCGAGTTCTGTTGCTAAACTTCATCAATTAAGACTCTCCAAAGCAGTTCAAATGATTAATAGAAAAGGGTTTCCTGTCAAGATATTAGACAATGAGCATATTCATAAGTTATATTTCAAGCATAGTGGATGGTGGTTTCAGTAATGGTCTTTAAGATTTAGATCAAAGACTACATAGTGAGTTTTTCTATTTCTTAATCTAAAGCTGATTATTTTTGCAACTGAATGAAAATATGGACTGTGCCACACTCAGGTTCTGAGCAATAGGAGCACAGGCCAAGACAGTAAAGTGAACAAACATAAAGGCTTTCATCTTTTCATTTATTCCATCTAAATCTTATATGTTTAGCTAGCAACTAAATTATGCATCCTAGCCTCTTTCATGATGAATAAAGTCATATGCTAGCTTGATACTCAATGATGTCACATCAGCAGTGACAATTGTGCATAATAGGCTATTTCATGATAAATAAATATCATACATCAACTTGATACTTATTAAGATTTCTAGCAAAACAAGTAAAATCAACTTCACATATGTGATCCTACTTTTTTCTCATGAGAATTACTATTTTAACAAACCTGCTACATAATTAGTCATCTATTTAAGATTCAGTATATTAGAGTATTTGTATCATGTTATAGCATACCCAGTGTATATTGCAATGCTAAACAGATACAATAAAGTACATGAAATGTACTTCTGTCTTTAATAGAATGACTTCACAAATTTTTTAATTACAACAATCATGTTTTAATTCCTCAGTTGGGATTCAAAATCATCCCATACTTCTAGTTCTAAACACCAAAGAACTTTCTTGATAAGGATGTTGAAAATGTACATACCCTAACTTAACCACTATCTCAAGGTCCTCCTATTTGAAACACCAAATGCAAGTTCATTCTTGCATGAACTGGTACTTGATGTTAAGTCACCAGTGACCAAATGAACAGGCAGGTGTGATGGTGGACAACATTATAGCTCTGTGGAGATGGTGATTGAGCTAAGCAGACAACCTTTCATTGAACGGTAGAACCACAAATGAACAAATTTAACGATCAAGCAAGTGAGATTATCATTCTAATCTATTCTGAAACGAAAGATGTCGAAGCATCAATAGTGCAGCTTCAAAGATATAACGAAAGAAATTGTTGCCATTAGAACTGAGAGCAAAATAAAAGATCGAATCCATACATAAGTACCTCTGGAAAACAAAGAACCCTTAATGTAAAATCTCCAAATATAGACTTGGTATATCTACCTGCCCGGTCTAGAGAGAAAGAAATCTTCTTCGGGCGAAGTTGCTTTTTAACAAGCAAAGCAGTACCAGCATACTTAGAGTCTGAAAGAGACCACCAAACACGGTATTCTCCAAAAGGGGGATTTGATAAAGCACGCATTAGCACCTAGACAGATTTGTGAAAACAACCATGGATCAAATATTTAACATCAGGATATTCATACAGACTCAAAAAGAAAAATCAAAACAAAAGATTGATGTTTAAGATGTGAAAAGAGGCTTAGAGTTTCATGTGTTGGTATCATAAGGATATTCACAAATGAACATCGGCAAGTATGCTGATCTCATTGCAGGAGCAAACAACATAAATAATGGAAAGGAAATGATTACCAGTCTTTGGTAGTTCATCAGCATCCGATGGTACCAGTGCCATAAAGGGAAGACCAAAAGTCCAGAACTGTGCAGATCCAATGGAAAGGGTGGGAAGAAAGAAACATGTCATTGCTAACACTGACATTACCATGTCATTATCATTACTGGATTAATATTGCTTAAATTTTAGGCATCACTTGAATATAGCTCATCCTGAGTAAATAATGCTTTAAGGCCAACAATGATTTACAAATGTGACATCAAGTTAGTATAAGAATGATTTGCTTATCATTATCTGGATGAATAATAATAATTATTATTATTATTATAATAATAATAATAATAATTATTATTATTATTATTATTATTACTATTATTATTATTATTATATTTATACAAGTAGCTTCCATTTTGGAAAAGAATGAATTGATATTTTTTTTAACATAGAATTCATATAAACTCCAAATATCTTTTGTTGTTTTGCTGATTATGAACATATTAATGCTTTATTTAAAATTAACTGTTGGAAAACTGCTAACAAATTAAACCTCTTGAGAACAAAACCTCAAGATAGTCAATGTGACTAATTTATTTGAAGATCCATGAATAGCAGCGTCTGGAATTGATATAGAAAAACAATTTAACATATTGTTGGTTAACTCTTTTGCTACTGGAGTAGTTCTCAGTGAAGATAACATTACAATTAGGTTATCAGCCTGGTCTCAATCAAATCATGGGCAGGACATCAACATCAATTTCAATTATCGAAATCAAAAGAAATAGATAACTGGACAATCCCCTCTATGGATGCACTTCAGACCCATGGATTTAAGATAATAAGATCCATGATCACTGCATGGATACTGAAAATAAGAAATCAACACAAAAATTTGCATTATTTTTTCAAGAAGATTATATGAATTTTGACTATAGAGTTTGTACAGGCACAATATTGCTTATCAAATTTAGCTTAGTGCACAGTTAAGTAAACATTGATTACCTGCTTTTCCTCACGCGAAGAGCTTGTGTCATCTTTTAGTTCATTAGGATTTTTAGGAGCACCTTTGGATCCAGCTGCAGGCATACGCACTTCCTGCCAACGCAGATAATCTTTACCAAAAGGAATTACTTGGCAATCATTGTTCAAACAAAATAAAGGGAATATATGCAGTGTAACTCAGATGTTCTAAGTCATGAGAAAATTCTTCATGCTGTTCAAAGAGTTGCAAAAAGAAGAAACAGTTTAAAGAGAGAAATTTGACTGCTTCAAAATTAATAGATCCTAAAGCATCAACAAGCTCCTCTTACCAGGCTTTAAAGTTGTAAATAGTATGTGCTAAGAGGTACTTGGCTAAATGTTAATTTTGGTTAACATGCCTAGTGTGCAACCCCACAAGGAAGTAATTTATCCTTATACAAAGTGCTTATATATATTGTTGATCTTTAACCTCTCATTATATCTAATTTATTTGGCTAGACTTCTTTCATGCAAAATAATGATAAAGGAAATATTTTAAACAGCCAATCTAGAACATTCAACATAACTAGGTCTAAATGTTTATTCGGCCACATCTAGTCAAGCTGAGATCAAATTTGTAAGGTAACAATGAGTGTTCGTAACTTTATGCATATAACATAACTATTACCACTAACTTTATGTAGTGCATTCGTCCAGGTATATTCGAGAACACGTCTCCATGCAAAATTGTTGTCCCGAATGCAGAAAGGTTTACCCACTTCCATTCATCACAATCGATTCTAATCCCCAAAAAAAGTAGATGATTAGACCTAAGAAAGGCTCCAACCTAAAATGAGGGTGAGCAGTGAAAGAGAAATCAAGAAAACCCCAAATTTTCTGAATCCTCGTCATCAAAAGCAATTCCTTTCACGCTTGCCATAAAGCCAGAAACGTGTATCAGATGGCAACAAGCCGCAATGCAACGTCCGAGACAAGCCCGCTGAACATTTAGTAGATGGAAGGAGAAGGCAAGACACATTAAGAAGAGGAGGGACCTGAAAGCAGATGACATGGGGGTCGACGGACTGGACGAGGCGGGAGAACTCGGGCCAGTTGTTCTTGGCGCGGAGGAGGAGGCTGTTGGCGTTCCACGTCAAGAACCTCATTGGCGCCTCCCTCTTCTCTCCCTTCTCCTCCTCGTCTCCGCCACCGCCGCCTCCGCCAGGGCAAGGAGGAGCAGAGTCTGCGGTGGAGATCGCCGGCTTCTTCGAGGGCCCGTCCTTCGCAATCGGCTGGAAGAAACGCTTCATCGATGCCTGCGTTCGCTACCCGATTTAGGAAGGAAGAAACCCCAGGAGTCTCTTTTCCCCCGCTACTTCTGCCGAGCCGGCCCGACTCGACTCCGGTGAACCCAACTCTTTTCTCTCCCTCTCTCTCTCTCTCTAAATAAATAAATAAATAAATATTTTCTTCTTAGGATTTCATTATTCTCAACGATCACTCCAAAATCTAAAAAATATCCCTTCAAAAATTACAATATATATATATATATATATATTTTTTTTTTCTGTTTTTCGAGCCACCCTATGGACCGGTCCCAATGGATGGATCGATTGCTTTGGTCCGGTTTACTAGAAAGTATTATTTAGGGTTTAGGCTTCTCTCTTTTCTCTCTTTTATTTTAAACATATCCCTCTATCAAAGCACATCTTACTCTTCTCTCTTATCCTCTCTTAAAGAAATCATTAGTGCTTTGTGTTCTTTCTAGAATAACAACATTTGAGGTAAAGTGGCCTTCCGTATATTGTGGTATCCCCTCTTATTTTCCTTTCTTTAAAGTATTTCTCACTTGCGCTTATAATGTTTTGTGGGTTTATTTTTTTCCTCCGATCCAAGAGAGAAGCTTATTATTAAACATATAAGCTTGATTAACGTTTTTCATTAATTTTATCAAGTTTGATTTGTTTAAAGATCATTTTACAATGAATATATTGAATGATTAAGCTTTTACCGTATTCTTATGTTAACATTATAGTGTTTTCTGAATATAAATAAAAAAACACTGTACAGAATTTACAAAGACATTGAAACAATACCATCTAATGCAAACATAATGCAAATGACAAGTTCTATTATAATTGTTTAAATAGTGTGCAATAGAATAAATGACAGAATTATAGAAATGAAGGCTCTATATGTTTTTATGCTAATATTACATTGACTTCAAAATACAAATAAAAATACTGTAGCGATATCGTTTAATCATTTATATGACAAACATGATATAAATGATGCCATATTAAAATTGTTTAGACGACATATACTAGAACGAATGAAAGAATTAGAAAAATAAATGCTTTACAGTATTTTTATGTTAACATTACAGTGTTGTAAAGACTTCACAAAAACATTATAACGATATCGTTTAGTCACTTATATTGAAAACATGATGTAAATGAAATCCTATTATAATTGTTTAAATGATATGTACCGGAATAAATAACAATATTAGAGTAATAAAGTATTTACAGGATTTATTTTGATGTTAACTTTACAATGTTTTCAGATTACGAGTGAAAACACTGTAAAGACTTCACAAAAACACACAAACGATGCAAATAATGTCATATTATAATTGTTTAGATGGTATGTATTGGAATGAAAGATAAGAGTTGGGAAAATGAAGGCTTTACAGTGTTTTTATGTTAATATTACAGAGTTTTCTAAATATAAATGAAAACATTGTAAAGACTTCAAAAAAAAATATTACTGTAACGATATTGTTTAATCATTTGTGTGAAATACATGATGCCAATAATGTCCTATTGTAATTGTTTGATGATATAATACCAGAATGAATAACAAAATAAGAAAATAAAGCCTTTACAGTGTTTTTATGTTAACATTAGTGTTTTCTGAATACAAAAGAAAACGCTATAGAGATTTCACAAAAACACTATAACGATATCGTTTAATTATTTATATGAAAAACATGATGTAAATGATGTCCTATTATAATTTTTTAATTAATACTAAAATGAATAAAAAATAAAATAAAGCCTTTACAGTGTTTTTATTTTAACATTAATGTTTTCTGAATAGAAAAGAAAACACAATAGAGATTTCACAAAAACACTATAACGAATATCGTTGAATTATTTATATGAAAAACATGATGTAAATGATGTCCTAGTATAATTATTTAATTAATACTAAAATGAATAAAAAATAAAATAAAGCCTTTACAGTGTTTTTATGTTAACATTACAGTGTTTTCTGAATACAAATGAAAACACTATGAAGACCTCACAAAAACACTGGAACAATATTGTTTAATCACTTGTATGGAATACATAATGCAAATGATGTTCTATTGCAATTGTTTAGCTGGTATAATACTGAAATAAATGAAAAAATTAAGAAAAAAAATGCCTTTAGAGTGTTTTATGTTAACATTATAGTGTCTTCTGAATAGAAATGAAAACACTATAAGGACTTCACAAAAACATTGTAACAATATCGTTTGATTGCTTATATAAAAAATATGTTTTGTTGATCTGTATGCTAGTGTTTTTATCACATGTTTTTTTGGTATACGTTCTCTATGTTTGTATTTGTAGGGATGATGCTCTTTTGGATAATGTATTCTTCATTCTCAATAATATTGATAATCAAAGGAGAAGTGTCGAACTAGATAAGAGCCAACAGTCAGCATGTATAATTAATAGAGATGTCACTCATAATGGGATGAAAATAACCAAATGTGAGTTGAATCATTCAGATTTAACTTGAATGAGCCATATTTTTCAGTTAAAAATAAAGATAATAATGATATAATATAAACTGAATTGGTCGAGGAACACATGGTAGATAAAATTGAAGGAGACATTAATTAGAATATATATACTAATCGTGATGTTGTTGGTGAGATTGTATATATGGACAAGAGTATATATATTATGATAATCATGTTCAAGAATCAAGCTCGATGGAGTAGTTAGTGTTAGCTATTCATGAGATTAATATAATGATCTCACATTAAATGTTGTGGTCTCGTACGCGAAAGATGAAGATTTTATAACCAATGATCTATTTTTTGTGGCTTCTTTACAAGTATTTCATGATAGAGAGGAACTCAAACAAGTTATCAAATAGTATGTAATATAAAGGAACTTTCATGTCCAGTATGTTGTCACATCAAATAAGAAGATTAAGATTCAGTCTGTTATTAAAAATAAGATGATATGTACACATGGAGTAGAAAGTTTTTGAATTAAAGTTTTGTAATGAACACTAATATGCCTAGAATAAATAGAGACCATTATGAGTGTTTTAATTAGTTCATTGTGTTGAAAACCAAGTATTCATAAGTCAAGATTACACACTGAAGATGATTATTGCATATATATACATAAAAGATTTGGTGTTGTGATGTCTTATAAAAAAGGCATATCTAGAACATGAAATTACACTGAATCAAGTTTGCAAAGATTTTGCGAAGTCATACATGAAGTTAATTTTATTTTTAAGGGAACTTAATCTTTACAATTATGAGACAATAGTTCGATTGCATTTTTTGGGCATTTAGATGATGTATTAAAAATTTTGGGATTAACATATGACCTATCTTCGGTATAGATGTAGTGCACTTAAGTAAAATGTATTCTAGTGCTTTATTGGTGGCTACAGAAGTGGTTGGTGCAAACAAACTATTCCCACTTGCATTTATTATTAGAATTATAAAATTATATTAGTTGATTTATTGCCTATTATTAGTAATATTCTTATAGGTTTTAAGGAGATCTTCCCTTATTGCATGGTACATATCTAAAAGAATCTTGTTAGTGATGTTTGGGATCATGAAGCGATGAAATTATTTTGTGCAGTTACAAACATGTATAAATTTAATGAATATATACAAAGAATTAGAGAATTAGATAATAAATATCACACTTACAGTTATATTCAATATCGACTATGAATTTGTTACTTATATTCAGTATAGATTATGAATTAGAGAATATCCCTTACAAGTATCGCACTTACTTAAGATGAAATCTAGGTTCTCTAGAATTTTGACAATAAATTTCAAGTACAAACATCCTGATAGATGATTATAGTGAATATTGATAGCTATTCGTGCGTGTTCATACGAGCCATTTTAGCTATTCGGAATCCCATACTCTTATGCTATAGTGGTCATTGCGTATAAAAGTTTGAATCCATATTTGTTTTATAAAAGTTATTTTTCAATAGACATACGTTAAAAATATTTTTCGGATGAGAAGCAAACAATATCATATTTGATATAAAGATGACCAAACTTTGTTACCTCTAATAGTCATCGCGTAAGCTAATGGTAGAAGGAATTCAAGGATCGAATCGGTATGTTCAAGATACAAATAGCTTAAGTCACAATCATAGATTGTTACCAGTTTAAAAGAATTATGGTGGTTTTGGGTATGTAAATTTATTAGAAATATATTATTTTTGGCTTGTATCAATTTGTTTTACTGTAGTTAATATTTTTAGAGTAAATATTGTGGTTTATTATATTTGTATGCACGAATGCACTGTCGAAAATACATTTGTCTATAGTGTTTCTGAACTATTAGTATTTTTGTGAATGCACTGTTTTATTTTTTGTGTTCGATCGAAAATACATTGTCATTGAAAATATATTGTTGAAGATTTGATCATATCCTCTAGTTTAACAAAATAATTTAAATTTAACCAGCAACCTGTCAAGACTTAATGTGAACATTTCGAAATAAAATGACATCAATACATAGTTTCTCCATAACTATACAGTATTTTTATAATATTATAAAATATATAATGTTTTAGTGACGACTACATTGACAACACTGTAATGATATCATAAAGCACTGTAAAAAATCAGTATAACATCAAATAATATTTTATTATGATCGACTATGTTCGATCAAAACCACCTCGTTTAGGGTTTTGTTAATGTTTTAGATTTAACCCATAACCTGTCATGACTTGACGTCAATGTTTTGAAACTAAAACATTGTAATAATGTGAGATAATAATGTGCAAGTTTCCTCTAACATCTATATACTGAGACACATAAAAACGCACACAATATAACACAACGACATCAGAGTTTGTTCAAAACACAGAAAACATTGTAAAGCTATCGAATCAGAACTTCTAAATTGAGAACACTATATATAGATATTGTAATACCAAAACACTATGACACATTTATGAAGATGATACTGTAACACTAAAACACAACAAAACTAGGCAAGTTATCTACAAGAACCTGTCCAAAACACACGACACAGAACGAGTGATAAAACAATAAACCCCTGTAACACAAAATACTGTATCACAATTGGTAACAAAAACCCACCAACCCATATAGGAAAACACTATGGAATATCATCAGCCATGTACCACCACCCCATACAGCACATCCCAAAATGTACATCAGTCCATGTTTTATCAATTAAAAGAATGGGTCATGGTGAATGTGCCCCCAGCAATAAAGTCGATTATATATTAGAAAAATAGATTTCATCTTCAATAATAGATTGCACAATGTTCATATCAAAAGTTTGATTATAGATCACAGCCTCAAGAAACTTCATAACAAAAACACCGCAATCATTACAATCGGTAGCCTTTTACGCAATGATGCTATAATATGTGTCGATCACATCTCTATCCACCCCGATCCAATAATATCTAGAAAGACGTTCGGATTTCTTGTCATCCTAGATGTAATTATAGAAAATATTATTCATTTACAAATAAGATTAAATATTTTAAAACACAGTTAACTAGTCATGAAATGTCTATTAACAAATTAAATTGAAGCTAAAACTGATATTAAAGTTAAAATGTCTTACAATAAAATTGTGACAAGGAATATATAATCAATAATAACTCAAAAAACTATAAAATCGATTAGATTAAATATAATTATCGTGACTTCTTCCGATCTTTAGCAATCTTATCCTTCTTATACATTTGAAGAAAAACATCATTTAATAAGTTGCATATGAAATCAAAGAAACATGTAATGTACATATATCATTATACCTCGATCTTCACATAACTTAACCATAATCGATCTACTTTGTCTATTTGTTCAATCGTATCACTTAATTTAATTTTTTTTTTTCTTAAGAAGATGAGACTTCAACTTTTTTTATTTAGAAGTCATAAGGTTCTTTCTTCTTGCATCTAGATCCATCATCCTTTGGCCTTCGAATATGGGAAATACTGTTTCTCTGTGGTTTCTATTATGTGCTTGTGCAACCCCTATTTTTTAAATAAATTTACAAATCTATTTATTTGTTCATCCTTATCATCATAGTCGGTATACTCTTTAACTTGTGATTACATCATGAATAACACTTTCAATTCTATTGACCTCCTTCTAGACCCTTCTCAACCTCTCCTCCACCTTTTTGATGGTCTCATCTTATTCTATAGCTCTGCCCTCTTCCACTCTTTTGATAATCGCATCCTCTTTTATAGTTTTGCTCTCCTCCACTATAGTCATAGCTTCTTCCTCTATGGCTCTCATATCCGCCTCCTATAAAACACAATACGAAAATGATCTTAATTAGAATAGATAATGTATTAGATTTTGTGACTCTTTATAATTAGATAAGATATATATATTATAACTAATTGGATTCTGATGATATATATTGGCCAATAGAAAATAAATCCACTTAAAAGTAGAATTCCTTATGAGATAACCTTCATGGGAGAAACTCTCATAATTACTTATTCTAGACCCTCTAGGGATTGGATACTAACAGAGGTTATGCATCTCATAGAGGATTCAGTTGAGGGATTACAGTCTCTCTCTCAACTCTTCTCCCTAACCATCAATCTAAGTGGTCCTGTGAAAGAATAGGAAGAGAGGAGAATGATATAGTTCCTCTTTGCATATTCATAGCGATCTTGGATCTAAAAATATGGTGCCTTTGCAGATCAAATAGAGATCTCTATTTCAGATAACATCAAAAGGTATGGATTGTAAAACCAGATCTAATTATTTGATTTCAATCCTAGCATAAAAGATTGTTTATATTAGGATCAATTAGTACAGCGGAAAACTTTCGTCGGTTCAAAAAGACTTCGTATGAAAACCATTTCGGAAATATCTTTAACTTGAGAGCAAACGAAAGTATAGTTGATGTAAAGCAACGGAGGCAGTTTGCAATTAAGATAAAGAGCAGAATGTAAATGCAAACCAAGATTTAGAGTGGTTCGATCAATCTTG
>LVTN01001730.1:620-28464 GCA_001649415.1 Musa itinerans
CGGCGAATTATGTCTGCATCAAGGTGTTACTACAATTTATTATGATAGTCAAAGTGCTATTCATTTGACTAAAGACCAGATGTATCATGAGAGGACGAAACACATCGATGTGAAGTTTTATTTTATTCGAGATACCATTGCTGAGGGAGAGGTCCTTGTTCAGAAAATTCATACGAAGGACAATCCAGCTGATATACTTACAAAACCTCTTCTAGTATACAAGTTCAAGCAGTGCTTGGACTTGGTTTGTGTTCATTGTTAGTGATTGCCCGTTGGGACTTTTATGAATAAGGTGGAGCAAGTTTTGTTGGGACATGCCAAGGTGGAGATTTGTTAGTTTGGTAAGTCTCATATAGTCCCACATCGGGAAAATCAAGCTTGTTATCTCCTATTGGAACTATAAATAAGGACCTGGGCTTTGAAGCCAGATGTATCATAAGAAAAACCTAATTGTCGGTTTGAGTTTACTTATTATTAAGTTCACACTTAGTTAAAATAGTTTGGGTTTTTTATTGTTTAGTAGTGTTAGGTGTTTTATGGCCTAGGAACATTTTTCTATGACATTTATAATCATCTCTTTTATAGTAAGAGTTTTGCTCCTCCGACCGTGAATGTAGGTCAATTGATCGAACCATGTAAATCTGGTTTCCTTGTCTCTTTTTATTTTTTTGTTTTATTATTTTTATTGGGTTGTCAAAATTACCCTTTTGCTAAATTTCCTTTGTTTGTGTCTTCCTATTCGTTTTGATGAGGATGAGGTGTTTGATTGATTGCCTCAATAGTGTGTTTCGGTACAAGGAGTTGGTAGTTCTTGATGATGGTTGCTTCTGCTTACTTCTTTCCACTATATGCATCGAACATTGTAGAATCATTTTTAGACTAGACCATAATGCTAATAAGTCTTCCTCTTGATCTGCTTCTTGTTCTACCGGTTCACATTTCCTTGTTATTCTGTCCAGAAATTGCTGCATGTGCATTTTATTGGATTTGACAGGTTTTTAAGTGGCACAATTATTCTGCCTTTTGCATTCCTTTGTTTGTCATTGTTCTTTAGATAGATTTTCTTAGTGTTTCGTAAATATGAGTGAATTTTCCATTTGTTCTGTAGCGAGACGTATCGATTCTATGACTTACCGTTCTGCACACCAGGTTTGGTAGTTCACCGTGTTCTTTGAAAGTGTTGCCATTGCCGAATCCTTCTTAAATTCTTCGTCTGTAGAGCATGTTACTGACAAGAAGGAAGCACTTGGGGAAGTTCTAAATGGTGATCGTTTGGTCGATGCACCATATGAGTTAAATTTCCGGGAGGATAAGCAGTCCAAGTCTCTTTGTAAGAAACACATGCCAAAAGAAGATGTCACCAAGCTCAGAAACGCCGTTTCAAAAAACTACTACTTTCAGATGTTCTATGATGACCTGCCTCTTTGGGGATTCTTGGGAAGGATTGATAAGAACAAGGTTGATTCAAGCGAGAACAAGTACTTGCTCTTTAAACACATTCAGTTTGATTTCCTATACAACAATGATCGTGTGATAGAAATCAGCAACCAACTTGACCCAACCGTGCTTGTGGATATCTCGGAAGACAAGGGAGTTGATGTGGATTTCACCTATTCTGTGACATGGAAAAAGACCGGCATTCCTTTTGAGAAAAGGATGGAGAAATACTCAAAAGTTTCCTCCATGCCTCAGCATTTGGAGATCCACCGGTTCTCGATTGTTAATTCATGTGTGATAGTCCTCCTCTTAACTAGTTTCCTTGCAAAAATCCTTATGCGTGTGCTAAAAAATGACTTTATCAGGTAATAACTACATTTCTTTAGTTTTTATGCCTAGTGAATCTACTTTGTTTAAATTACTTTTGCCTGCCCGACTAAATGTAATTGTTTTAAAGATATTCTAATGATGAGGAGTCTCATGATGACCAAGAGGAAACGGGATGGAAGTATATTCATGGGGATGTCTTCCGGTTTCCAAAGAAGAAGTCACTGTTTTCAGCTATTATTGGATCCGGCACATAGCTTCTTGCACTGTAAGAACAAGTAGTATGCTATTTGAATTTTGATCTTTGATCTCTTGCAGTATTTACTAACACTTGCTTGTGTATGACTAGCACAACATTCATCTTCCCCCTCGCACTTGTTGGTGTGTTCTATCCATACAACCGGGGAGCCCTATTCACAGCACTTGTTGTCATCTATGCTCTTACTTCCAGTATTGCTGGTTACACAGCGACCTCCTTATACATGCAACTAGAAGGGACTAACTGGGTATATGAGTATATTGAGTCGAACAAGTTCTTTTGTCATTGGTACATTTTTTCCTTTGTAATCCTCGTTACTTTGGGTTTCAGGTGAGGAACTTAATATTGACAGGCTGCTTATTCTGTGGACCTCTATTCTTGACATTTTGCTTCCTTAAAATACTGTTGCTTACTTAATATTGCCTTTTGGCGCTATCCTTCTGATTCTTCTCATATGGGCACTGGTAACTTCTCCTTTACTTGTGTTGGGTGTTGCTGGTGGTAAGAGTGGCACGACGGAGTTTCAAGCTCTGTGCCGAACAACAAAGTACCCGAGAGAGATTCCATGGTTGCCATGGTATCGAGGCACTTTACCTCAGACAACAGTGACAGGCTTCCTTCCTTTCAGTGCCATCTACCTTGAACTTTACTACATATTTTCTAGCGTGTGGGGTCATAAAATCTACACGATATATAGCATTCTTTTTATCGTTTTCATCAGTCTCATCATTGTCACAGCATTCGTCAGTGTGGCATTGACATACTTTCAGCTTGCCGTTGAGGATCACGAGTGGTGGTGGAGGTAAAGTTTTGATCTTCTCTCATGTTGATGCCTAGTAGAACATTTGTTTTAATGAGTACATAGATCTATTGATACTTGAAATTGCATTAATGATTAAATGGAAACAGAGACTTTTAGATTGCTCTTTGTGACCAGTGTGGGAAAAGATTGATGATATTATGACTTGTGATTTGCCCTACATCTTTTCCTTATATGAACCCTAATGTTTTGTTGTTGCTCTTACAATTAAACAAACATGCAGTTTTAAGCTAGTTGATCAAGATAGGTCACTAAAGGCTAACACTTCTATATTTGGTGCAGATCCATCCTTTGTGGTGCCTCCACTGGTGTGTTCATCTTCTTCTACTGCATATACTACTATCGCGGAAGATCAGATATGTCAGGCTTCATGCAGACTTCATTCTTCTTCGGCTACATGACCTGTATTTGTTACGGATTTTTCCTCATGCTAGGAGCGGTTGGATTCCATGCCTCATTACTGTTTGTGTGACACATTTACCGGTCGATCAAGTGCCAGTAGTAGATTTAGCTCAAGGACATGTCATGGAAGTGTGACGACAATGTGATCATCATCAAATATTCATTGTAGAGAAGCTAAGATTATGATTCGTGTTATTAATTCACAACATTCAGGTTGATCATTACTGCTTGTGGGACAGAGATGCAGCGTTGGCCCCACTGATGGCTGCAGCACGGGGCCGAGCGGCAAATCCAATTGCAAGGCAGGTAAATGGAATGGGATGGGATAGAGGAAGCCAATGGCTCGAGAGAATATATAAATATAAGATATTATTATTTATAATATCATTTAAAAAATTTTAAACTCTCTCCTCTTCCTCGTACCGTAGGAGAGGATGAGCAAGTCAAATAACATGGAGCAACAATGATGGCGAGCAACATCTATGGTGATGATGATGACTAATAAGGGATTGTGAAAAAAAATAAAATTAGATTAGTTGATAATATTAGATTTGTAAATAATAAAATAATATTTTTATTATTTTTAGGAATTATTCGTAACAAGTGATTGTTAATGGTTATAAAGAGATTATGAATAATAAATTTATATACGCATATATATATGTGTGTATATATATATATACACACATATATATATGTATATATATATATACACATATATATACACATATATACACACATATATATATATATACACATATATATACACACATATATATATATATACACATACATATATATATATATATACACATACATATATATATATATACACATACATATATACATATATATATATATTCTTTCCTTCTTTACCCATCGCATTAGCCTTGCTAACATCCCCCACTCACCCATCACCTCCACCCCGCTCCCACTCTAAGGCCCCGCAAACAAGCATCCTCTAATTTTGTATTTATTAGATAGTGTCCTTTGTTTATTAAAATTTCATAAATATCTTTTCCTACCTCGCCCTTCGCCTTGCTAACAAATGACACTATCTAATAAACACGCATAATGGGGTGGTGAGTGGGGAAGGGGCAAAGGCTAACAAAGGACACTATCTAATAAACAAGCATAATGGGGTGATGAGTGAGCCAAAGGGCAAAGGCAATAACCGCGGGGGAAGAGATAACAAGCATGATGGGAGAGCAAGAGTGCATGGCCTTGCAATAGGAGTAGAACGTGGAGGTGACAAGTGACTAGTGAGGAAGATGTTACACAGTGTGGGGCCTTGCAATAAAAGCAAAGGGCAAGATGATGGTCGGGCGAGCGATGCTGACAAAAGCAAAGATAGGCAAGGAAATGAAGGGGTGTGAAGAGCATTTATGAAATTTTAATTAATAAGGGGTATTATCCGAGAAAAACTAGGAAGTCTTATGAGAGAAAATTGAAAATGGGATACTTTTTCAAGAAATAATACACACACATAAACTATATATATATATATATATATATATATACACAACATTTAAGTCGATCATTACTAACCATGACCGGGTATAATTTGCTTGAGCTAACAAAATATAAACTTACAATATCTAAAATTTTGCTAACAATCAATACACATCACAATCCTATTCAAAGAACATTTTTAAATGGATAAAAATTTCGATGCCTCTAATTGCAATAGATCGATAGAGATTAACTAATTTTTTACATTTTTTGTAAGGATATGTAAGTAAACATATAAAAACTCAAATTAAAGGAATAAACAAAAAGAAAACACTTACTTTGAAGATACATCTCCATATCTCCTGCTTTTGCAAAATATGCTTCTCCAATTCCTGCTATCTATATCTTCTATTTTTGAGACAATTGAGAGCAACTTAAAGAGAAGCAAAACCATCATTTACATTTACTGAGTCACAATCCATTTCCCATAAATGTGAATAATAACCAAATGATACTGACAAAGAACAAGTGGCTCTCTTATGCCACAGGAACAGTTTGGTGAAGAGAAGAATTGTCCTGCTACCATTTGTATAGAAATAGATATAGAAGATGGTGATCCAATATTTCATACTGTCTGAATTTGAAAAAATTATGGGCATAAAAGTTCCCATATACAATTGTGTGTCTATGATACAGGCAGTAAGAACAAGTCATGCATGATTGATTAAGCAAGAAAAATTAGGCACTCCAAGATACAGAAACATTTGCTACAGGAAGAACCAACACACAATGAATGGAAAAATTATTTGTTAAATGCATGCGTAATTAGTGACTAAAAATTATATTAAAAAGAAAAAAAAAACATCAAATGAAGTTTGTGAAGCTTATCACTGTAGAAGTTTTGGTATTGTAACAGACATAAAATGCTAAAATTGGGCCTAAATTATGTAAAAATGCTTTCACCGTGCCAGATAATATAAAAAAAGGTGAACTTGAACATATTATGATAGCGCATACTAGTCCCATTTGGTCCCCTTGCTTCCTTCTCTCAATGTTAGTGTTGATACAGCAGAGTGCTTTCACCGTTGTTGTTGTTCTATTTGCATTCTACTCTTGTCATCAATCCACCAAAAATTCCCTTTGCTCCACTGCAATCTTGATGGCACCCTAAGTTCAGTGTTGCGTAAGGGAAAGAACACTTTATCATTCTCATGAATGCTAGAAAGTCAAGAGAAAGGATAAACTAGTTTGCATAAGTGACAGAAACGCTTCAACATTAGCAAATCCAGCAACAAAATGAAATTGGACGACCATAATTCCCTATGCTTGCTAATACCTGAACAGAAAATTCTCCTTTTTTTGATCAGCATAAAGGACAACACAACATGTAAAGTAATATGCTAAGTTAATTAAACAAAGATCTGCATGAACAAAGACTATTCATAATATAAGTGCAACGCTTAAGACTTGCAATTGCTCCAGCATATATGTCTTTAATTCCATAACTATCCATGTGTATCCATTCCATATGCCTTGCCACTATTGCTATCACCAATTTTATGTCTCAACATTGATCGTCCTCTCCATAACCAAGGCCTGGAAGCTTGGAGAGAGAGGAAAACAAAGAAAAACATAAAGATTAAATCTTCTACATCTTTAGACTAGTCATTAAATGAGAAATGACCATGGCTATGATATCACCACTATACCTCTTAACCACACATCAAAACAAATGACACAAGCACTCCAACCTGATCAAAGCAGAGAAAAAAAAATCTATAAAAAAAACAATACAAGATGCCATTTGGTAATACAGTTCTTCTACTTACATATTACAGTGGCATCACCTGAAGAATTGATTTTTTTGTGGAGAAAACTTAACTAATGGAACACAGGGACTACATTACACAAATTATCACATAGGAACCATGCTTGAGCATAACAGCTCTTTTTAATTGAATATGATAAAGCTCTCATTTAAGCATAAATTGAGGAAATCATTATGAATGTGTCCCGCATTTCGTATGCACAGCTCTTAGCCTTCTTTTCTTGGAACTGGGATAAACAGTGGATCAAATCAATGAAAAAAATGCAAATTTCTCTAGTTGGAAGTAAATCTAACTTATATAAAAAAAACATTTGTTAAGATGGCCTATCTTGTCACACAACTTATGCAATTAAAGAAAAATAGAAATGACCAGCATTAAGCAATATAAAACAAGAGTATAGAAAGAAATGTCACTTGTATGCGTGCTCATTCTATTTACAAATTATTGCTTAGAATCAACAAGCAACCTATAAAAACATGTTTTACAATAACAACGGTAGAATAGAACTAATAACAATTTTTGAAGAACCAAAGCATCTTAAATAAAAAAAAACATTGATGTTAATACGAAAGAAGCAGAAAAAAAGAAGAAGCAAGAATCCAATTGCAATTTTAAGAACATGACGGCATACCTATCAAAGGGATCAATACAACATACTCGGATAAACCCAAATGGACGAAGGCCATATCGAAACGCATTGGTTCTCAAAATATAGAGGAGATTCTGGATCAGTAGTATCAATAGACGTGTCGTCCAATGAGAACACATGCCAATGACCAAGTCCATGTCCGGCATAATAGATGCAATTGCTCCGTCCTCCCCACCTGCCTGGGCAAGCACACGATGCCGGGCATCTGCCCGACTCCTCAATGAACAATGCCCAATCTCCCAAACCATCCACCTTCACCCATGTTGGCTGTCCCGACAAGTCCAAGCGGTACACTTCGAACTTCAGATGCATTATTTGCCCTGCAGGGATGACCTGCACCAGCATGAGCTCGCCACCACACTCAACCAGCTGCTGAGTGAAGCCAATATTCATGCCCGAGTAAATGCTTCGCCCAGCCCACTGCACTGCCATCTGTTTGATGCTAAAATAAGGCGAGAACTGGAGAACGCGAAGCCTTTCGGCACTGTCCAACGCAAAAACGTGGTCTTTGAAAGCCACTACACGTTCCATGTGAACATCAAGCGGTGTGAATGAGCATTCTTCCCATTTACTGTCTCCAATCCGCCACCGCAGAAGGTTCCCGTTAGCACTCAAGAGGAGATTGGAGCCGGGAGAGGACAGAGAACCAGTTAGGGCTCCGTAGTGGAAATGCCAGCCATCGCTGGGGAGGTCCGGCGAACGGACCTCATCGCCGGTGAAGATGTCAGCGAGGATGGCACGGCGGCCCTCGCAGAAGATGAGGTGACCATAGGAACAGCCAAGGAGGAAAAGGTTGAGGGTCCCGGAGGAAACCATGGAGCGGGAGGGCGCGAAGGGTGCGGCTGGGCAGAGGAGGTCGCAACGGCGGGGGGAAATCTGGTGGCAGCGGCGGGACCGGCGGTGGAAGGGGCCAACGAACGGGCGGAAGAGGAGAGGGGGACAGCTATCGGTGGCCGAGGGCAGGGAGGGGCGGGAGACGGCGCGCCAGGTGCGACAGACGGAGGCGACGGCGAAGCGGTCGCGGAGGGAGGGGAGGCGGTCGAGGACGGAAAGAAGAAGCGGGTCGAGAAGGTCAGCCCATTTTCCGGCAGAGGCGGAGGGCGAGCGGCACCGCCGCTTATTTCTATCGCTGCGAGATCTATCCCTCATCGTCGTCAATTCCGAGAGGCGTAGAAGCGGCCAATTCCAACGGGTTTAATAGTGTTTTTTCTGGCAACAGAAAAATGTTTTTTTAATATTTTATTCAGTGAAAACACTTCTAATGTTGACAAAATTTCAATTTCACCCCTAATAAGTTCAAAAAATAAATTAGCTCGCTTTGCATCTGTTTGCGCTTTTTACATTTAGCCATTGTCTTGTTTTATATATTGATTTGGTTCTCTCTTCACAATGTTTTTTATATTTAAGCCCTTGTTTTGTTTTGTGATTACTTAGAGAAGAAATCGTGTCTTCTAAGTTACTCATCGACGACCGCCACCTCCGTCACTCATGAAGGGCCCCACGGTGATTTCGTCTGAGTCGAGACCCGGTGCAAAACTGGTGCTGTCATTTGGACGTCACCATATTTATCTTGTTCGTTTCTCGAAACAGCGGTGGCATTTCTACCTGCCTGGGTATCCCCATGTCATTACCAGCGCTGTGATTGGACATATGGAGGTTCCGGAATGAGGGATAGGCGGGACCCACCGACTGCACATGTTGGGTACGTTCGGGGGTATGGGAATTCCACGTCACGTAGATCCTGGTTTCATGGTTGCCTCAGACTCTGATCTCTTTTAACGAATTCTTGTTCTCTTGCTACATTCGTGCCTACGCCAAGGCGTTGGAGGCGACGCCCATCTGCTCTGCCTATTCTTCCCTCCCAATGCGCTCCAATCCCCGCTTTCCAGCCTTTAATTCGACTCCTATGTTCCTTAATCCGAGACTAATCGAAAGATTTCGGGATCTATTCACGTCCGTGGCAGAAGTTTCGGTTTTTTTGGGCTGATTACATCCCGACGCTTGAAGAGATCCGCAAAGTTGGTGCATTTTTCCTGTTCTTGCGAAGAACTAATCGGAATCCACCGGATCGGCGCTGAAAGGAGGGATTTTTGGGAACGCCAAGCGGGAACTAGAGAGATTGAAGTGGGGGGTGCCGTTTGTTTTGGCATTGGTGTTGCCTGTTCGTGGGTTTGTTCGATGCTCGGATCGAAATGGGAGTGGATTACTACAACATATTGAAGGTGAATCGCAATGCCACCGATGATGACCTCAGGAAGTCGTACCGGCGGCTGGCAATGCGGTGGCACCCCGACAAGAACCCTAGCAATAAGAAGGAGGCGGAGGCCAAATTCAAGCAGATGTCCGAGGCCTACGAGGCAAGTCTCTTTAGTTAGCTCTGACATGATGAGGATATATTTTAGAAGAACGATGGAATTTTGATTGGTCTTTTGAATGTCTCATTCGCTTTCCATTTTAGAATTTATTATCCTCGAATCAAATTTCTGAAACTGGATATTGTATAGAAAATTTGATTTATTACTGAGAACGGCTTTAGATTGTGCTGAATTCTTTCTTCATGGCCCTTTTTGTGAATTATATGTTCACTGATAACAGATTATTTTTGGCTGCATTAATTTCATGGCTAGGAAAGTAGAATTTCAATTAAACTTGCTTTATTCTTAATCATATAGTACCGTTACCTCAAATAACCTGATAGATAAATCTTGGTTATCTCTTTGTTGCATTTTGTACATTCTCCTTTCTGGTTTGGTTTAAATGGTTTTTCTTCAAGGGTTCTGAATTCATTAAATCTGGGGGAAAGAAGTAAATATCAAATTACAAAGCAAAATAGGCAAATTGAAATGAAAGTAGTGAGGCAAAAGTTTTGATTACTCTTTCTCTTTGCTTCTTTTTTACCCCTCGTGGAACTGAGTTTTGCAATCTTTGATGCTGTCTTTATTTTTCCAAGATGCATCTTTTACATATTTGAATACTTTAGTCAATAGTATTTTCTGTTGGTTGAAGGAAGAAATAGGTCTTAGGCATTGAGATCAATTAGAGTGATAGAAATTGTGTCAAACTTTCTGATATTTCAACACTGTTGGTCCAGGTACTAAGTGATCCTCATAAACGGGCAATATATGATCAGCATGGTGAAGAGGGATTGAAGGGCATGCCCCCTCCTGGTTCACAAAGTGCAGCATCTAATGGCTCGAGTGGTCCTAGTAACTTCCAGTTTAATCCTCGGGATGCTGAAGATATCTTTGCTGAAATTTTTGGGAGCAGCAGCCCATTTGGTTTTGAGTCTATGAACCGTTCAAAGTCTGTGAGGTTCCAAAAAGATGGAAGTGGAACTTTTGGTGGCTTTGGTAGGACAGATAGCACCTACAGGTCATATGCTGAGGGAGCTGGTCCTAGTGGCAGCCAGACACGAAAAGCACCGGTTGTGGAGAACCATCTGGTGTGCAGCCTTGAAGATCTCTACATGGGATCAAAAAGAAAGATGAAGATATCTAGAAATGTCTCACGACCCAATGGGTATAAGCACTTCTTCTCAAATTATTAAATTGAATGTTTTTGTGGCTTATTGGATTCACATGTTGCTGACTTCCTTATCACATCGAGCCACTTAAGTATTTAGAGTGGACCAATGCATGCATAGGGTAAACTGCTTTATGAATTTATGATTGAACTGAACAAAGCATCATATTGCAATCTTTTTCCCTTTTCCATTTCTACGATACATGACTGTATCCCAGCTAGGAAACAGTACAATCTTTGTCTGTTTGCCTAGTATTTTTACAGTTTGCAGCTGAGTTCTGCACTGTTTTGCAGGTTTTTCAATCTATCATCTGAAGTTTGAATGCTTTCTGGTTACTTTCTGATTCAAGAAGCTGCCAAAAACTTAGATAAGAAAGATAGCTGATTAGTCTTTTCATTGTAAAGGACATTTTCTGTGCCTAAATGTGAAATATACAAATTGACTGATAAATAAACTAAATCCTAATGTAGAAAAACCACTTCTCTGCATCATTGATCATGAACAATGATTTTCGAAGTCGCTTTGGTTCTTATCCAGCTGATGCCATTCAGCTGTTTGGTTACTTTTCTGGTTGTACTGATTTTATGTTGTGGATGTTATCAGTATAGCTTTCAGCAACAGTAGTTGGTCATGGTTCTTATAGAGTCAAACGAAGTTTTTGTTCTGGGGTAAACAAAACTTCACCTGTTTCAAATTCTCTTGGTTGAAGAAGATTAGATGATGAATCTTGTAGTTTTAACATCAATTTATGAATTAATGCTTATTGAACCAATGAGTTTACTGCTTTTTGTCCATGCTTTATGTTGAGGCATCTGAGGTACATATTGATCATACAGGGTTAATTTTGAAATGGTTACTTATGAATTATTAGTATGGAGTTTTCTTGAAATGGTTTTAAATAAGTGGCTTAATAATAGGGAACTTTCCTTCTTTCTTATCTTTCTTTCTTTTTCTCCCTTTTCAGAGTTATACAGATTAATTGCTAGCATCTGTCTTGTTTTTGTTCTCCCCTTTATCTGTTGATGAATCACCTGATTTAAGTGTTATGTTCTTTGACTTGGATTATTTAATCGACTTTTTATGACTCCTGTGTGTTCATCAGTAAACCTCAATCAACATATATGGTGACTTTAAGGTTTAAGCTCCTTTTTTGCTCCTAATTAGCTAGCATATTTGACAAATATTGTATAAAATATATATCGATCCCTCTAAGGCAATTTTTTTACTCCTAATTCTTGCATGTGAATTCATTAACCAAGTAATCACTTTTTCCATTTAAATATATATATTTTGATATCTGGTACTTGAATGTCCATTTAGAATCAAATGACATCCTATGATCTAAATCTATATATTCTGATGTCATAATAAAGAACAAATGACATCCTATGGATCACCAGTTGCATCCCTACTTGTGCAGGCTAAATAAAGAAATATCATTTTTAACACATTCTTAACCCAACAAATATTTTATTATGCAACTATCAAGACTGCTTTCTAGTAATACTCTTGTGGACAATCTCAGTTACTTCAAACTATTGCCGAAGGTTTTATATATCTTTCATCTTCTACAATTGGCACTCTTAGCAAAACATTCGAGTACCTGGGACTGCTGCCTTTGCAACCTTATATGGCTTATTGCCTTAATACATGTGTTTGTTTAATGTTCAGAATTTCTTAGTACATGCATGATATCTTTCACCATGCTGTGTGGTGTTTCAAATAACCAATAGCTTTGTTATTTTATTCTTTTGACTAAAATCTGTCCTTAGTGACCCATAAACTGTTTCCATTAGTTGTGATAGGCTTTCTAAACTTGTTAAAAATGATGACTGTACCGAAAGATAATTTCATTACCTTTTCTGGGAGACTTTGAAGTTTCTCCTTGGATATGAAAGAGGGTGAAGCGTTGTTGACTTTAATATGTTTTATTAATTTGGACCAGTTAATCGAGTTAGGCATATAGAGTGAGGTTTCTTAGTTCCGTCTGATGTGCATGTAGGTATATCTCCATGGTCAGAATCTGGATATGTTTTACTGTTTTATTGTGTTTGGTCTCTAGTTGTTTACCTGTTCGAGCTTGAGTCTTATCTTGCTTGGAATACCAAACATCGTTTGGCTTTACCCTCCCTTAGTTGCAGTTTTCGTTTTCCATTGTTTTTTCTCCTTCCTATTACAAGTTGTCTTTTTGTCTCATGGCATTTATAATGGTGTTGAAGATATTTTTGATTGTTTTAATTTGTCATCAAGTAGATCTATATACTTCTGTCTACTGAATTATAGCTTATAAACTTGAATATGATATGCTATATCTCCAGATAGTACTGTTTCTTGATATGAACAACTGTTTATAAAGATATTGTCACCGTAGCTAATACTAATGTCATCTCAGAACATTTTATGTTGTTAGGAACCAAATTTTGGAAAAACAACATATTGATGCAGCACTTCTGGAGTTTGTTAAATTAGACGATAGAATTCTCTGACCGTGTTTCCATTTATTTGTCATGTTCAACAATTAGACGATTGGTGCCAGAAACAGAGATCTTAACAATTGAAATCAAGCCTGGCTGGAAAAAAGGCACCAAGATAACTTTTCCTGGCAAAGGCAACGAGCAAGTGAACCAACTCCCAGCAGACCTTGTCTTTATCATTGATGAGAAGCCGCATGATGTGTACAAGAGAGATGGCAGTGATCTCATTGTTCACCAAGAGATCTCACTGGTCGATGCGCTCGCAGGGACCACAATAAACCTCACAACCCTCGATGGGCGTGATTTGGCAATCAATGTGAGTAATGTAGTGTATCCTGGCCATCAACTTATTATCACAGAGGAAGGGATGCCAATCGCGAAGGAGCCAGGGAAGAAGGGCAACTTAATTATCAAGTTTGATGTGAAGTTCCCATCTAGGTTGACGCTGCAGCAGCAGGCAGATATCAGACGTGTCCTGGGAGCTTGATCACGAAAAATACAAGATGTTTTCTTTGCAGAAAAGGCTTTCATCGCCAATCTCCAAACAATTTCTTTTTTGTTTATGGAAGTTGAACTTATGTTCTTTGTTAGGTAATCAATCTCTGTTATCTTTGTAACCCCTTGTTAAGGCAACAGTAGATGTTGTTGGTAAAAGCTTATCCTATGTTGATGTTTTTGACTGCATTACAAGAACTGTATCGGTTTTAACCTTCTGCTTCACAGTTGGTTTCATGATTGATCATGCAGCATGAATAAGTATCGTGCTGTGTACATTATGGCAATCATGGTAGCAATGTCCAACAGTAGATTTTGCATATCGGATGCTTGGATCCACGAAACCATATTGATTTTGAACTCTCCTGTCATGGCAAATATCCTTGGACCTTTTTCTGAATGAGTAAAACAGGTTTCCTGAGAAGTTAATAGTCATGTGGAATCAAGCTGCCAAAAGAGTATCATTTTTCAAAGGAATGTGATGGATTTGGCTGTTCAATATTTCTAGTTGAAGGAATGGTGAGATGGATACAGAAAATGTAACATGTAGTAGTTTTACTGTCTCTGATAGACAAATTAAGCATATCAATACTATGAAACTATATTGAAATACGGTAAAAAACCCATATACACCTTGTTCCTGTTGACAGACTTCTGCTAATTGAAGTATGAGTAATTTCACATTGTAATTGATAAAGATATTTAGTCGTATATTGGTTGAAGAGCAGGGAATGAAAGGGTTCATAAATCCGTCAGATTATCTTTACCTTTAGATATACCTTTTAAAGTTCATGAGCTTTGAAATGATAAAATCGCATGAATACGTTCATCGTCCAAAACGAACAATTCCTCGTAAGCCGTTCGTATCAATGATAATAAAATATGATATATCATATTAGCACTAAAAGGAATGTCTTGAGCAATTGGCTTCCCTACGGGAGGAAACACTGATAAAGACATTTAATTCTATATTAGTTTAAAAGTTGGAGAATCAATGACTCATAAGTCTATCGGGTCATCCTTATTTTTAGATGTACCTTTTGGAGCTCACATAAATATATCCTAAGTGGACAATTTCTTACGAGCTTATCATACTAATAACGATAAAATGTGACTTATCAATAATGGAAGGCGATTGCTAGTAAAGAACATTGTATTGTGCATTCAACAAAGTTTGATAGATATAAAAAAACTGGCATGAGTGTGTTTCAAGTGGTAAGTTTGCTGCATAATGATAAGGATCCCCACAGATTTTATTAATTAGTAATTAACTATCTGGCTTTAAGGATGATAAAGATTCATATAATTGACTCTAAATGTGTTATAGTAGTAATTTACAGTAATCGAGAATTGGATTAATTACTGAAGTCTTTCAAGTCTTTTTAAATCTGATTTCGGTATCTATTTGTCTATATATCTAATCGTCTCAAACCTGATTAATGGATGGATACATTAATTATACTACTTAAGCGGGTCGGATTGGTGTGGTTCCCCGAAAAGACCGATCCGTTAGACCGCACCGGAGACGGTATTGGGCCTGGACTGATGTATCAACCGGCCCACTTCGCTTAGCTTAGCCACCAATACCTGTCTTGTGATTGGTGACAATCCACGGGGCCCACAGGGCCCAAAGTTAGCCCACTTTGTTCACCAATCAAAGGGAAGGTACGTTGGTACCATTAAATAGAGATAAGTATAGGTTTTTGATGCAGCTGTAACGCAAGACGAATCTCTCTGGCTCGACGGTCTCTCGGCCGCCGCTCGTGTCGCGACCATCTCCATCGGTGGCGACGAACGCCGGGCGGTCAACCGCGGCGGTTCTTCTCCAGCCTCCAGGTTGTCTTTTTCTCTCCTGTGTCTGTTGTTGGTAAGCGTGTTGAGGTTAGGGTTTCCGTCCGACTCCGCCATATTCCTGTGGATCTTTTTCTTTAATTTGGTGGATTTTCGATCCTCTTTAAAGGTTTTGCTTGGTTGTTTGACTACTGGGATCTTGGATATTGGCCTGATGGCTGATGAAATTAATAGTTATACGTGTTTGAGATCATTATCAGCGTTACAGACCGCAGTAAGAGGAAGAGCATGGTTTCTGTTAAATAGTTGATCTTGTTTGACCGACAGTGTCATGTAAATGCTGCATGATATACAACAGTGCTTTTTCCTAAGCATTCTTGTGCAAGATCAAGATGTGTGATTGTATGCTACATTTGATTAATTGTTTTGTTTCGGTTGTTTACTAGTAGAGCAGCGGTGACATGTTAACAGAATTGCAACGAAGTTAGAGTTTGGGTTGAGGGTCAAGGCATGAGCAAGTAGCCTGTCACTTGTGTTCAGTCTGTGTTTCTATACAACCCAACCTGGTGCAACCCGCCTGAGCTGCATCACCATGCCAAAAGGGGATTAAGCATCAATTTTCTGAAAGTTAAGCTTGTTTGCTTAATAACAACAACAAAACTCCCAACTATTTGGGGTCGGCTGCCTGAATTTTTTGCCGCTATTGAGATATGTAAGAAGCCATAAAACTTGTTTGCTTGTGTCACAGAATAGTAATAAGTCAAGCTGCATATGCTGCTGAGATTAACCAAAATTGTGCCGTGGTCAATCATGGGTCTGGTACCAGTGAGACCTTGGGGTTAATGTTTGCTTTCAGCCTGTATGGTATAAGTCATATTTACCACATGTGTGATCATGTTTTAGGACTTTTCTGACCACATATGTGCAATAACTTATTAATTTTATGTAGAATACAACCATATACCTTTGTGTGAAGCAATCATATGACGTTGTATGGATATGAAGTTACATATATGACTCCACAGGTCACGTTTTGGAGTATTGATTCTCCCTATTCTGGTGTAAGCTTGTTTTGATCCTAAATGGAATTGTACCTAATTCTGTTGGAGTCTTTGGTGGACTTGGGAAGTGATGCTAGTACTGGTGGTGGATGGCGATGACAAATTTATTTTCTTTTAGTACCCTTCTTTTTTTCTTTCTCTATTTCTTTTCCTAGCAGGTCATTTAGCCCTTTTTTTTATGTATGATATGCGTCTTTGAACCATTCAAATGAAGTCAATTTGTTTCTCCTGCTTACTGGCAGATCTAAGTGAGTGGTTTTTTCGATGTCTTTACCTTCTCTTAGCTCTCTGATTGTCTATTTATACATTTTCTTTTTTTATTTATATTCTTCTCTTTTTTGTTTTCTTCTTGTTGTCAAACACAGAGAGCACATTATAGGAAATAAGTTCAGTAGACTTTAATGATAGAAAGGGGCTGTTTGTACTGGAATATTTTTTCAATTTGCTTCTTAAAACTTAGAGAAATGAATTG
This sequence comes from Musa itinerans, assembly GCA_001649415.1. Taxonomy (NCBI): domain Eukaryota; kingdom Viridiplantae; phylum Streptophyta; class Magnoliopsida; order Zingiberales; family Musaceae; genus Musa; species Musa itinerans. The sequence goes on from LVTN01001730.1 coordinate 17,612, forward strand.
TAAATCATTGCAAGGGAGGTTGGTAATGCAAACTGTATTTAGTTGCTTATTAGAACATAAGAAATGAAAAATTTTGCTTGCATGCATTTTTATATCAAGGTTCTTGTGTATGTTTATTTTTGTATTTTTCAGTCATGTGATGATGTAATTCTGCTGCTTATTACTTCTCTGGTGATCTTTCTCTTTAGATTCTTATCTTGCTCCAGTTGAAGTACCTAGTTGATCATGTGCTAATGCAATTTTGTTACTTAATACTTCTCTAGTGTAAATATTATTGTGGATAATTATCTTGCTCTAGCTGATGTATATAAAGCTACTAATGAGAGGGTGGATGCTTATTATATGACATAGTGTTTTCACTTTTTTATTGTTCATCTTTTTGAAGAGGAATAGGTGGAATATTTGATGAATTGAAGAAATTTACTTGCTAATAATATTATTGTTATCATAAATGTTCTCTTTAACATTTTTTGGAGGGGTAGCTAAGGTTAATTTGATGTAAACTTCTTGTCTTAAAACAGATTTGTGTTTGTGGTGTTTGCTGAGACCAGTCTTTGAGAATCATGGTTGAGCTTCTTTTCGAGGACATCTTCACTTTGACGAGACTGGATCCAGATGGTAAAAAGTTTGATAAAGGTATGATACATTCTTTCACCATTGTCATATGTATTGAAATACTTTTTCAAACTTGATAGAACCAGTGTTGCAGTGTTCTTTGAAGTCATAACAGAGAAGTTCATGCGGCTGGATTCTTGTCAAATGCTATGATGTGTTGATCTGTTTATCCAAAACTTAAGCGTATTATCACAAAACTTAATATGAGATTGGACATAGTGGTGCCAGGGTATGGCCTGGTATGCATAGTTTGTAGATTTCCATACTGACATCTGGGCTGTACTATGTAGGTGTTCTTGCTATAGTTTGTTTGTTCAGTTTTCCGTGCATTTGGTGTTGCCTAAAAATAGAATAGATCTAGGAAGAAAAGGCTCCAACTAGTTCTTATTTTCAACTAACTTCTTGATTCATTTTTTTGTCTTGTATTTAACTTAATCACTTTACATTGAGATATATTCAATTTGTTATATGATAGTTATTTCCAGTTTGTTGATCCGATATTTTTATTTAATGCTTCTATAGTTACTTTTCATTGGCATTCTAATTCAAGTTGAGGCTAATTTTTCTTTTTTTTAATCTAGTTTCTCGGATTGAAGCACGCAGTGAACAGTTCGATATGTATATGCAGCTAGATGTAAACACTGAAATCTATCCACTTCATGTTGGGGATAAATTCACCATGGTTTTGACTCCAACTCTCAGTCTGGATGGAACCCCTGATTCTGGCTACTTTACGCAGGTATAAGGTTGTTCTGTTATTTGTGTTCATTTGGTTGGTTGAACATTGAAATATTAGAAAAGTGCATCTAGATATTTGATTATCATCTGTAGCCATCCTGAGAAACTTCCTTGCACCTAATTTATCATGTGTCTACAATTTATTTGCACGTGCTAAGTTGGAATCTGGTTGAAGAAACATCTTTGGTTGAAGCTGAACATTTTTTATATAGTTGGATTTTCCTTCCCATCATTTCACTTTAGATTCTGATTTTAGCAACAAGTATTCGTCCTCAGGCTGGAAGAAAGTCTCTTGCAGACAAGTTCGAGTATGTTATGCATGGGAAGCTGTATAAGATTTCAGAAGAGGCTTCTGGAGGACCTAATGTTAAAGTGTATGTTTCTTTCTCAGATTATTCCATCTTTTTCCCCATTCTCATAGATTGAAGAAAAATTCTAGTTATCAAGGTTGCATATCTTTTTGTTATATTTGTTTTCTACAACAATATATTTGTTTTCTATAACAATTCTGGTGGGAAGTATGAAAATTAAAAGCACTAGTGTTTTTAATTAATTTTCTTCTTGGTACTCCTGGACTAACTTCATATTCTTCTTGGTACTAATAGTTCAGATAATCTCTCTCTTTCTCTCTCTCTCATCTTCTTCCCTGGTTCATGCTTATTTGAATTATTTTTGTTAACTTTATGCTCATGGAGTTTATTAGAACATTGTCATGGGTAGGTGAACCTGATTCACCAAGCAGATTATTTTGTTAATTGAATTCAACTGATGGTGATCTTCTCAAAGCTGCCAATGGATTTTTTTAGTACTCTCATGTTCTTGGCAGTGAGCATCGGAATTCCACTGTTAGATATGCTGAATCAAGATGTTGCCTTTTCTTCTTGTTATGGAATAGCTACAAGAATTGAAATGGTTGAAACGAATGTATATTATGGCAGGAGGCAGTATTAAGTTTGAGAACTGGTTTGAATTTTTGATTGATGGTTCTGTGTATGGTGGTTCTCATATTATTTTCTTGTTGTTCTTCATGCAGTGAAATATATGCTTCTTTTGGCGGACTGTTGATGATGCTCAAGGGGGATCCCTCCAATGCCGCTCAGTTCGAGTTGGACCAGAGGCTGTTTCTTCTTATGAGGAAAGTGTAAATCTTACCTCAAATTACTCTTGTATTAAGGATGAACACCTTTAGATTTGGAGAACTCGAAAAATTAAGGAGACAAAGGACTTAACCTATCGGACTTCCGAACACTTGAATGATGCGAGCTTTGTTTGCTGTGTTACCTCTTATATGGACTTGTTATGAATGTAGATCTTTTGGAAAGCTGGTTCCTTCTGCCTGTGTTCTTTGCCTCTTATACGAGTCGCGACATTGTACCGACAACAGCCTATCGAGTTTTTTTTATCATAATTGTTATAGTTAAAGTTTTTACTAGCCTAAGCTAGTTGACATACAATATGCAAGAGACTTCACAGGTGCCCGAGGTGGATTGAGCTGAGATATCGGTTATCCGATGGGATTTTCTTTCTTCCGGGGCATTCAAGGTAACGAATAATCTAAAGCTAATGAAACCCTAGAAAAAGAAAGAAATTTTTTTTATCTAGAGACAAGGTTTCTTCTTTTTATTTGTCCCTATCAGAGGTGTGGTGGATGATCATCTCCATGATTTCCCTTAGCCATCCTTACTGCATCTCATCTCATGACTTCAATCTCTGGTTCACATAATTAGGAGGAGCTATGAAGTGGACAAACATTTGACTTCTTCATCAAGTTGAGATATCAAATCAGCCCATTTTGGCATCCATGACAAGAAAACTATAGGAATAAAAGCTTTTACCCCAAAGGTCACATACGAACTCCTTCATTTAGATGGGAGATCAAATGGCTACAACTCATGCAAAACTTACACCAAGTACATACACTACATACATACCCCATCCTTCCTGTTTGGATTCTACCAATTGTTTCCACCTTCAAAAGGTTGTACGTGTCACAAATCAGACAATTTGGTCAATGGTCTTTTTGACTGCCATTACTATAACTTAGTTGACCATGACGCAACACTTTTTAGAGAGAGAGAGAGAGAGAGAGAGAGAGAGAGAGAGAGAGAGAGAGAGAGAGCAACTGAGCACACTTTGTCTATGCTTGCAGGTCATGGGGAAGAGGCAAGAAGATGCCGGAAGGAGTGGGGAAAGCAAGGAATCAATGAGGGGTCACTTCACAGAAAGTGGAGTACGCACTCCCTCTCTTTTGTTTGTCTTCATCCCAGCGAAGAAAAAGGGGGAGTAGCAAGAGGAGTGAGACCAACACTTTTAAAAGTCTACAGTAAGCAGAGATACAACAATTTTAGCAATCATTCTTGTATGATATGTCCATATATATATATATATATGTTTGTGAGGCTAAAACTTTAGGCTGATGTAAGCTCAAAAGCATAGCTTGTGCAACCATTGTCCTCCTCCTCTGAAATGTTATTATCTGCACATAGAAACAGCACCCATGAATGATGGTGAGATACTTGCCTTCACAAGAATCTAGTTTCTGAAGCCAAGTAGAAAGACAGCAAGTGAAGGAATGCCAATGAAGTCTTATATTACAAGACAAAGTTATTGCAATGTTTCAGATGTTCAATTGACTGTAAAGCAGGACATGCCACACGCATGAGGATGAACGAAATCTGGCCTTTTGCACTTCATAAAAGTGGAAGAAGCTTTAATTCCCTTTAGCAATTTGAGTCAATGAAATTTCATGTCAGCCTTAGATATATATGCTTTTGAGGAGATGAACACAGCCTTCATTCCTTTCTTGTGCTTTTGCCCCAATCTTTATCCTTCTCTCCAAGTCTTCTTTCTCTCACTCTCTCTCTTTCTTTTCTTGCTCCATCTTTTTTGGACTCAAATCTTGACTTAGTGTGGCCTGCCCAACATGAACTCAAGATTGGGTCTGCCTGGGCTTGCTGTCTCTGAAAACCATGATGAGTTCAAACCACAATGCATTTCCAAGCTCTTAGATTGCATGTCCTGCAGAAGAAAGCAGGAACAATGCATCAATCAACTCCACATGATATCTTTTTTTTTTTTGTCAGTATGCAGTGTTTGCTACTTATCAGGAGATGCTTAATGATTCAAGTATAACATGTGAATGGAAGATCTAAATTGATACCTTAAGGGACTTCGTACTTCCTCTTGTAGCTTCATTTGCTAAGCCATTAGAGTAGCCTTCCCTGCTGAAGACCATAAGAAAGTCTGTACTCATAATACAGTCCAAGCACTAAAATAGTGTGTCATAGAAAGAAGTCCATTGCATCAAATCAGCAATGTACTAAAAGTAATCTTTATGCTACAATTAGCTTCAAAGAGCTTCCATTGGAATTGCAGAGAGTTAGCCCTACTTTTTCTGAGCACTTTGCATGAATTGTAAGGTGAGAAGGAAAAGAAGTAAAATGAAAGAGAGCTTCTACTGAAAAGTCCATAAAACTGACTGCTTCTAGGAAGTTGCAGCCATCAAGTGGCAGAAAACTTCTTAGCCCTGTCAATGGTTTTCCTTGAGAGCCATATAAAAGACTCAGCTACTCCATCCTTCTCAAGACATGAAGAAGAATCCAAAGTCTCTGGGTTTTTCATTGCAGCAAACCTAAAAAACTGTTCCTCACTGAACTACTCAACCAATGATTTACAGTTTTCAGCTTCCCTATATGGATGCTGGAGCTCAATATTAGAAACAGTCACTCAGTTGATGCTACTTCTCTCTTCCAATTCTTTAATCATGCAGGTTAGAGTTCCAATCTTGGAATCTGCACCACATGACCTACCAGCAAGCAGACAACTCTCACAAGTGTCTCTTTTTACACATCTAATATCTTTTGAATTGAAATGGATGGTGCCTACAGGCCTGTTTTAGTTCTCTCTCAGCTTTAACAACTCATGTGATTTATTGCTTTGTGGAGTTATAGATGACACACCAGCATTACTGAAAGATGAACTCCAATTTCTGCAGATTCTATTCTTTGACCAAGTTAGAACTCATTGCAATTGCATTGTTCCAGAGTTCAGAAATCAAGATCATTAATTAGAGCCATTTTAAAGATCTGTATGACCTTGTGTTACTTATGGTTTGAAGGAAAAAAAAAGGTTGGATTCATGACACTTGCTCTATGAAATCAATTGACACTCTCTGCTAAGGATATGCAGCTGTTCATTTTACACTCTCTCCTATTCCTCAAAGACTTTATGGATTCCTACATATGATATTTTCCTTTTCAGAAAAAAAGAACTCAATCCAACAAAAGAATATTTCTTAGAAACCTACTTGAATAACCAAGAAAATATAATTCAGCAGCCACTTATGTACTAAAAATAATTAAAATTCAAATTAAATTGCCTAATTTTAATTCAATCTGTTTGTCTTGATCACAAGGCTGACATTATGATGAAGTATCTCCGGATAGATCAAACAAAATTACTAGTATTTGTCGAATAACTGTTCTGTAGGAAGAAATTTTCACCTGGAAGAACTGTTCCATAAACCAATTTGATTGATTTCATGATGAGTTGACAACTCTGAAGTATGGAGATCATGAATTTTGAGCAATTTTTCACCAGAAATTTCTCCAGACCACTCGTTCTGAAAACCATCGGATCGACCTATAGGACAAAGATAATAAATAAAACCATTATTTAACGAGCAATATTAGTCTTTAAAACATATTGGAATCATTCGAACAAGGTTCTATGTAATATGCCAGAACAAAGTCAAGGTTACCTGAAGCAACTGTAGGTCTCTGAGTGTTCTTCACTGTCCTATACATCTGCAGACACACATCATGATCTTCAACATAATTAGCATGAACAAAACATGTCATTCATCTTGGTTTTGTTTCCTACTACAACAATATACACCTATTCTTTTGAATACATTTTTACGGTTTAGTCTATGCTACGCAATCTTATTTCCATATTTAGAGAAATTATTTTTGAGACTCGGATTCTAACACTCACAAGTTACAAATGAGCAATCTCATCGTTGCACTAAGGTCCGTCATCGAACCCAAATCTCTTAGAATGAATACCTTAGATTAGCTTTTTTAACCAACTCAAGTATCTTTACATCTTTGAATGATTTGCTCACAAACAAAGATGTTATATTGTTAAATGGTGGCTCAGTAGAATACCTGAGTTCCTATATCACAAACTGCAACACAGCATAGAATTAAGTAAAATAGAAGTATAGGATGCTCATGCTAGAGATTTTTTATTTGATGTATCAGATAATTAAGTCTGGTGGAGAGGTTGATGAACAATTGGGTGCTAAACATAGCACTGTTTTTTGACAGTACTAATATCAATGTTGTTTGTCAGTACTAATAGTAGGACTCTTCCATACTTGTTGCCAAATCAAGGACAAAAAAAAAGTGTTGTCTATTAAGATGAGCTATTTCACAATCATAAGCCCCACAAGTACTTTGAGGTCTACAATATGTATAGTCACAGTATGATTAGCATGCTGCAAGAATTAGGTGTGTATCATTGCAGCTGATATCTGTTTTAGATCACAAGAATCATAATCTGGCCATTTATGCATGCTCTTTGAGCTGAATTTATATATTTTTTATCCAATGTTTTAGCAATAAAATGCTATAAAGGATATATAATTGCATGAACTCCTTATCTCTCTTTAACTCTTTCTGAACTCCAATGATGCAATTCTCTTGCATTTAGTTGTTAGATTCTTAGCTGCCTTTGGTCATCAAGCTGCCTTTAGTTCACCATTAATTTTCTGACCTAACATTCATGAACTTCGAACTTGTCATTCTAAAAAATTTCTGTTGTGAAACATCCAGAAATATTTGGAGAATCAACAAAAGCTGATCTTTCTTTATACCCAATTTTTGAATTATATTTTTGCCCTATATATCAACTGCTTATATCTTTAGGTAAATTCTAAGTAGTAATTTATCTCTTGTCTTTGACTGCTATTAGCTTTATGTAACAATGTTAGTAATTGTGTTTGTCTAAGAGACATGGCTTTAGTCATTCACATAAATATCTATTTCTCATAATAACATTGTTCATATGAATATTCATATTTATGATAGTTTTTTGTTTTGTTTTATAGACCAATGAGCAGACATGATATTAATCAGCTCCTCTTCCTCAAGATATGATCTGTGTGCCATTCAGACAGTGATAAGCAATTGATGCACTCCCTAAACTTGCAAACACACAGTGGTATGAAGTGCAGCAATTGCTTATTGCTGCAATCAAAATTTCAAGCACACAAATACTGATCACAAAACTATAGTAATAAGAGCATTACTATGGTCAATAAATTGTCTAATATAAAATTCAATTACTCTGGTTTTATACTTCAGCAGTAGCTATGCATATAAATTACACCATAGGAAATTATTAATATGGTTTTGTAGTTGCATTAACAGAAACTATCATATTATGGTTTCAACAACAGTGGATTAGAAGACTGCATCTTTGTTGTGGTGGATCAAAGGACTACAAAAGAAGAAAAAGAAATCCACTACCTACTCATTAAACACTTACTACTTCATTCAGCCACTCATTGTTCTTTGTTTTCCTTCATACATCAAAACAATTTATTAGAATGAGTTCAGAACTATCATTTTCATTTAGTACCAAGTTTGCACTAGAGATGCAAACATGACATGATACTTGCACTATATATGTCTAAACATATAGATCGACAATATATAGGACACATTATGAAGTTTGTGGAAACAAAGGAAGTGTGTAGGTCTCTTTGTTCCAAAAGAACTCACATTCTTTGATCAACAGCAGCCAGAGAAAACAAAACAGCAGGAATAATACGACCAAAGAAAACTGAAACAAAGCTGAAAGATGTTGAAAGAAAAAGCTGAGACCGCACTCAACCGACGGGCAAAGGAAACAGTAGAATATATTCCTCTGAAGTGCAACATCAAACACCCATTTTTGAGGCTTGAGGAAACGGAGAGATCCTTTACCTGTAAGTGAGATTTCACGTGAGCCAGTGTCAGATCTTTTCCATCCATCAACTCCAGAACGGACTTTGGTGTAGCCCCTAAACACCAGAAGATCACGTTGAGAATAAAGGTAAGATCACTCCATCCATCTGAATTGAGATAAGAGGATGAGAAACTATAGATGATACTTTCATGCCCTCCCAAGAGCTCCACAGCATGCACAAAGCAGGCGTGAAGGGTGGTCGTCCACCGCATCCTTGGAGCTCGCATTCTTCTTTTTATGGGGATCCTTGATGGTGAGTTGCTCGATCTCGACAAGCTTTGTGTCGGTGCAGAGCGAGTGAAATCAGTGGAAGAAGAAGACTCATACAGATGCTGCTGCTGCTGCTGATGGTGATGGTGATGGTGATGATGATCTGGAGGCAGTAGAGGAAAGGAAGGTGGGTGCTGGTAGACAGGAACCCCCCTTATGGGCTTCAGCAAGCTAGGGTCTTGGTGGTGCACTTCATGCAGGGGGTCATGGTGGTGGTGGTGGTGGCGGGGTTGTGGATGAAGTAGGAGAGTGTTTTGGCCTGTGGTGGTGGAGTCTGTGGCACTGGGGCCTTCTGAAGGGCTCTCAAAGGTCAAGGGTGTGCTCATGTTGCTCTCAGAGGTCATAAACCCTAATTCCATATCTCCACCTTGCTTTCTCCAATCTGATATCGGCTTGGTGTTTGGGGGGCTTATTCGAAGAGATAGATCAGGCTGTGAAGGAAAAATATCCATCTCTTAGTCAAACTTCAGATCTGAACTTGCTCTAGCTCTTCTTTATCTGCTCGAGATCTTATCCTCCTCTTTCTTGGGTTAATCTTACGAAGGAGATAGCTGTGCCTTTGGTGGCATGAGGGCGATGCGGTTATGGTTTCAGGTCGCAGGTTCTCTTCTGGGAAATGATCATAGGGCTGTAGTAGCAAAATGTATGAGGTAAAGAAGATGCATGCAGTATTAACATGAAGGATGAAACTTATGGATGCAGATGAGTACAGTGTGAAGAGACAAAGTGTGAGAGAATAACACTTAGCTTGATGCCCACATGAGAGAGAGAGAGAGAGAGAGAGAGAGAGAGAGAGAGAGAGAGAGAGCTTCTGCTCAGATTCCCCTTGTTGTCTGTGTGCTTTCACTTTGTGCAGAGATGATATCTGACTTACAAGTTCTGAACTTGCTGTGTGTTTCTCCAACCAATCATGCTAACCCAAAGAAATGAACACAAGCATAGTTGTCTGTGTTGGTGGTAGCCACTCCATGTAAAGGTTTCTTGTGCTGCATTAGGTTTGGATAAGAACACTTCAGTCAGGAGTTTTCTCTGAATCCAATTCTCTGTTTCTAAAAGACTAAAACACACTAACTGTGGATTGCTGGAATTTTTTTCAACCTATTCTTTAATTTTCTGCTAAATGAAGGCTTATTTCCAACTCCATGAGAAATATTTTTATTTGCTCCTTATCATCATCTTCAAGACTGTAAACTACACCAAGTTCTTCCTCCTTATTTTAGCTTCCTCTCATAAAGACATTTTGGTAACTGTTCTAAAGTGTGACATTGATGCATCTAACTACAATACATTGGAAGGATAATTCATAGAAATAACAGGTCAAATATATACTTGCAGACAACTTGCTCTTAGGGCACATGTTAAGTGACTTCCTGCTATAGGATTGACAGAAATCAGTCAATATTGTTGCAAAAAGGAGAATCTTAATTTACTGTCTTCTCCAACCATGAGCTACTTCTGATGGTGCATTTTGGCCTACCTTACTCGTTCTTCTTATAGGGCCTATAAATCAAATGCTAAATGCTATGACCTGTTAAGCATTATGACAAGTTCCTGATTGCATGAATGAGCAGAAGCCATGTCCCTGAGGAGTAGGATAAAAGATCTACTCTCCAATCCCAAACTTACCATCATATGATTAGCAATATGCACATCAAGAACCAACCAAAGGAGTTCTTGTGATCATGGCTGCCATCATGAACAAGAAATTTACTTGTGAGGACCTTCTCATCAAGATTCATTTCTTTTACAGTTGGTGGTTTTCTGCAATGGGTAATAAGAGGACATCAAATTTGTACAACCCCTTTCCTGGAGACACTGCAGATGAACCAATCTTATTTGAATGATCGAGACAATGAGGAAGGTTGACTTTGGAACCTTGTGTTTGTTGTTGTTTCTGCTTCTTAATGATGCAATTCTGATGCCATCTTTCATAGTAAACACAATCATCATCTTCTTAAAAAGGAAGTCATTCCAGAAGAGTGAGAAACAAGAAGTAAACAAAGGTTTCTGAATCCAAACTACACTTCCAAAACCATACATATCGAGATTCCACAAGATGATAGATGTGGGACAGCAACCGTTCCACAGAACATTTTTCTGAGGAGAATTATAGAGCATAGTTTCATATATAAAGGATCTTTTGACTCCTTATATGCATATATATATATATATATATATATATATACATACATATATATATATATACATATATATAT
>LVTN01001730.1:28643-49591 GCA_001649415.1 Musa itinerans
ACATATACATATACATATACATATATATACATACATATACATACATATATATATACATATACATATATATATATATATATATATATATATATATACACTGCAACATCACATGCCTTCTTCTTTGTTGTGATATGCTCAATAGGAACTTTGATTCCAACACAGTGACATGTCCCCAAAGCTTGCGATATGGGAATCCCAATGGAGAAAAGACTCTGCACGGTGATAAGAAGAAGCTATAGCTTCATTTGACAGAACATCGGAAACCATCACATGTATACGTGCTTGTGATGTTGGCCGACTGTTTAATCAAATGGGATCCTCTCGAGACACAGACAAGAAACATGAAGTGATGTTTTGTTCTTTTGCTGATCAGATTCATGAGATGTGTTTTGAGAAGAAGGCATTCAAATGCAAGATTGATACTCCTTCTTCTTCATGTTAAGCCTCCTTCAATGAGGCTTACGTACAGAATAGAATCCCATGCAACCGATGACCATCTGTTCTTCTTCTTTTCAGCTCCATTTTCGTCAACCTATTTGATGACTTCGAAAGCATTGTGATCCGATCGATCTCCCATATTAGCATGGAGATGTTTTTGCTTCCATTACGTTGGCCAGTTTAGTATCCTAGGGTTCCAAGGTGCCATGAGAGTGTACAGGGTTGGACCATCGGTCACGGTTCGATCGACCCAACCTCGATGGAATTGGACCGGCAAGACGGCTTCGGTGGCTACAGTCAGATCGCACGGTCAAACCGTAACGAAAAGAAACGCGTTGTTGACGTGCCCCGACACGGTCCCCCGTCACGACCGTGCGTCTCTATCGGACGGCCACTGCAACGGTCGCATAGAGATTGAATGTGAGATCCACCGTGCAAAGGATGGCCATCGACGGGTATGAGCTCCTTTGTGAAAGCGGATCCTCTACAGACCTTTCTTTAATCGATCGTGTACATGTCCATACCAGAGCCGTTCATTATGACCCGCTCCACTCGCCGTTGGTTGTCGTGACCAAGCGTTGAAGTCGGTAGTTGGAGCGGATCCCACCTCTTCTTGTTGACCCTGCCGCCCTTGAAGTAAACCTCCCCACCCCTCGATTCCTTAGCAGCTGAGGTCTTCTTTTCGCGGCTACCTCCCTTGAGATCTCGTCGCTGGCGTCAGCAGTAGGAGCTCCGATGTCGGTGAGTGCTGCTTGGTTCTATTGAATCTTGATTTCTATGTTCAGTGCTTAGATCGCTTTCATTGAGGTTTGCTTTTAGGGATTTATGTGTTGAGATGATTCAGAGAATTGGAAATAATGAGACTGTCTTGATCTCATTAATCTACAACTTCTGCAAGAGAGAAGGAGAAAAGAGGAGGTGTCGTTTTTGTGGACTGGATGTTTGTTTGAGTTATGTCAAAGTTTGATCTTTTATACCTAAGATTCAAGTTCCATTGCCTAAGTGGATCAGAAAAGTCCTCTGTGCTTTTAGATGAAGCCTCCAACAATTATGTTGGGCTTTCAGAAAACAACAGATCAAAAGATGAGATTTTCTGATCCGCCATGTCACTAAGCATCAAAAACCCATGAGATCTACAATATGTAGTCCCCTCTTTATTTGTTTTAGCAATTTTCTCTGCCTAATCAGACATATTACCTGTTGTAATTAAGGGAAGAGGACATTTTACTGGAATGTCTTTTAAACATTTCCAAAACTAGCCCAGCAACAATGTTATCTCCCAACATACCAAAACTGGTTGTTACTCCGGTGGCAGGGGAAGCAAGTCTAAGTATAAAAACTTGAATTAGTTTGGGGATAATCAGGCTCGAACTGATGACTTCCACCACATCAAGGTGACATGTACTTTACATATTCATATGGTTGAGTCCTTAGATTTCCGAAATAGTGTAATGCTTAAGGAAGTGCTTTGGATCATTACTGTTTCCTTAATGCTAGAACTAATCATTCAATCTATTTGTTTATTTGTTTTATCAATTTTCTTTGCCTAATCAGATATGTTCCCTCTTGGAACTAACGGAAGAGGTGTTTGCTTGAACTTTTTGAAAAGGAGTTGATTCTATTAAATGTACCAGGCTTAAAATATGAGAATATTCAGTAGATAGATTATCATGCCAAAAAATGTTGTCTCTTGTGCAGTCTGCCAAGCTAGGCAGACTATCTGCAGCATCATTGACTCTCAAATTGACAATGATATGTGAATATTCATATTGTTGATAAGCAACTCAAACTATGGTCTTTCTCAAAACTTATGAAATTGTTTTGTGGACAAACTTTGTTCATAGATCTCAAAATGTGTTGTAATCAAGGACTGCAATTTCGTGCCGTGTTGGTCTTTGGCTGGTCCAGTATGGCATACTGACACATTGTACGTCGGACCATGCCTACAATTCCCAAAAATGTCAAGAAAATCTCCGAAAGTATATGAAAATTAGGTTAAAAAACCTAAATTAGGGTATTTTAATTAGAACTAAATGCAAATTTAGTTCTATTTCAATAAAAAAATATAAATAAGGAATGGATAGTGGATTTATCTTTTCTGAACATTGATGGGCAGCTTTGCGGCACGTTTCAAACGGTTCTTCCATTGATATTGAACAAGAATGAGAATATGTGAGAAAAAGAGAGTGATTGAGTGAGAAAGAGAGTTAGAAGATATGAGATTGAAATAGGGTGAAAGAGAGAGGAGGAATGGGGTTAAATAGGCATTCAAATGGGTCCAACGATCAAATTGACCATTGGAACCAATTCAATCTAGGCTTTTGTTTGATTTCGGTTGAAATCCGACCATTACTGATCGATATAGGTTGGTAACAGACAAATTTCGACCATTTTGGACTATGTAGTAATTTCCTATTCATGATGACATATGATAAATGGATAATGAAGTAACAATATTTATTCACTTTATATACATCCAACTATAAGCTTGTTGATTGAGAATTAACAAAAAATTGAGGGCATAAAATCTAATTCATGGTATGAGCATGTGCTAAGGAGGCATGTAGATATTGTTGTTCGAAGAGTGGCAGCATAGTATGAGGAAAGATAGAGGAAGGCCTAAAAAGATCTTATAGAAACTATAAATAAAGATTTAAATACCCTTTAACTAAATATGACTTTTTACATAGCTTAATAATGGTAAAATAACCATATAGCCGACCTCAAACGCTTAGGGTATCATGGCTTTGTTATTGTTGTTGAACATGATAAGTTAAATTGCAAGTCAAAGGTCCTTCCTTTGTGCCCTTCTTATTGCATAATATGATTAATCTTCTGGTACTCTAGATACAGAGTGTATTTCCTGTGCTTTAACCAGATTATGTACCATGCTTAAAATCTATAAGAAATCTAGTATTGTTCTTTTTCTATTGTTTTCATTTATTTGATGAAAATTTTCTGATATCAGTTAGTGTACGCATTGCAGGTAAGGACAGTGAAAGTCAGCAATGTTTCTCTGAGTGCATCATTGCATGATATTAAAGAGTTCTTCTCCTTTTCTGGGGACATCGAATATGTTGAGATGCAAAGGTTCATGTTGATAATGATCATATTTCTTTTATGATGACTTTTTGGTACTTGGACAATCTTAGCTCACCATCAATTTTCAACAGTGCGGATGAATGGTCTCAAATTGCTTATGTTACCTTCAAAGATTCACAGGGAGCAGAAACAGCTCTTCTTCTCTCAGTAAACTTTCTTAAGACCTTTATTTTCTTTCTTGAGATCGTTACTGCCTTTTCAGTTAATTCATATCAAAGAATTTGTATTCTTGATCCATATCATACATAATTTATGCATACATATTAAGTTGGGTTCCTGAGATTTTTGTTTTCTATTGTTGCATGCACATCTTCTTCTCTTTTTGCTTTGCTGTCCATATCACATGTCCACCATCAGATGCTAAATTATCTCAAGTATTAAGAGATATGGTTGTTTATGTAAACTAGGTCTGGATAGTAAGTGATTACATGTGATGTAGAAGGAGATTCTGTTTTTTTTTTTTGTCTGTAAACTATTGCAAATCTAATTGGCCATCTATTATCTAAATGATGTTTCAAAAAAGAGTAATTTTTCATTTCAAAGTTGTACTGTGTTTTGTAGAACCAACAAAGGGACCTTGGTTTGTGTTTCTGTCATTGGTTATAAATCTTCTTCTCTCAGATGTCATTTGTTCATTGTACAGGGGGCAACAATAGTTGATCTCTCTGTCATTGTTACACCTGCTCCAGAATACCAATTACCTGTGACTGTTTCAGCTCCTACTGTGGTAGAGTGCATGACACATGCCTTCTCTTGAACCATTATTCCATCTTTCTTTTTTTTTTCTGTGTGATGAAGCTTGTTCATTTCTTAGAATAAAGAGGTCAAAGTCACTGGTGGTGCTGAATCTGCTGCTCAGAAAGCAGAAGATGTTGTCACCGGTATGCTCGCCAAGGGCTTTATTCTAGGCAAAGATGCTATCGGCAAAGCAAAAGCTTTTGATGAGAAGCACCAACTCACATCCACAGCTAGTGCCAAGGTTTCATCATTCGACAAAAAGATTGGCCTGACTGAGAAGATCAGCATGGGTACTTCAGCTGTCAATGAAAAGGTCAAGGAAATGGATCAGAAGTTCCAGGTCTCGGAGAAGACTAAGTCAGCCTTTGCTGCAGCTGAGCAGAAAGTAAGCGTTGCAGGATCTGCAATCATGAAGAACAGGTATGTCTTCACTGGAGCATCCTGGGTAACTGGCGCATTCAACAAAGTTGCCAAGGCTGCAAGTGATGTGGGATCGAAGACGAAAGAGAAAGTTGCTGCTGAACAGGAACACAGAATATAATTGATACACACCTCCATAGTATCTTTGAGACTTTTTAAAGGGTTGTAGCAGTAGAGCATCCTGCCAAGCATGCACCTGTTCAAGTATCAATTCCTTGATCTCGTTACATTTTCTACAGAACTGCGCCTTGCCTTTGAAGAAGATAAGCCAATCTTATTCCAAGTTGTGATGCATATTGAACAAAATGTTTTGATACATTGTTTCTGAGCATATCTGTAAGGATTTTGTGCCTATACACTGGTGTCCAAACAATGTTGCTGAATGATACCAAATACCTATAGAGTTCATTGGTATGTCCAAGCATGGTGTTTTTCTGTACAAAACCATATATTTCTGCTGTCTACCAAAAAAAAAATAGCTCTTGTTGTCACTAAGAACATTCTGCCAATTACAAATCAATTGGACAAGAAAAAGTCAGTAATTATCCCTATCCTTGCCAAAAAAATTTTGTGGAATTTTGAGATCATTCTGGGAAGAACATCAGTTCATATAGTTGGACAGCAGTGTATGTATGATATGACTTGCAGATATAAAATTACAATATTAAGTATTTTACCTCCAAGAACATTTGATAGTTTCTGTTCTCTACTTATTCAACTTTTCATTGCATTAATTATTATCAATTTAGGCTTCGAGTGACATGAATGATTAATCTGTCATTTCATGGAGGTCATAAATTTATGGATATGCCAATATGGTTTAGGATTTAAAGTATTAATATGTTGAAGTAAGGAAGTAATGGGTCAATTGGTTGGCTTCTTTTGCTTGTGAGATTCACATGCAGTTTTCATATAACTAGCCAAATTGTGTAATTGTAATTTTGTTGGTCAGAAGAAAACATGTCTGAGAGAGAAAAATATTATTTTCTCAGATTGTACTAAATTCTGATATTTTGAGAAGAAAATAACTTAATTCAAATACATTATTAGATAAAGCATGTTGAGAACAAAAATTGATAATTTGATGATGAAAACAAAAGGAATTTACTAGCATTAAAGATCAATATATTTGGTATTAAAGAGAGATTTACTAATGAATAATAAACCATGAATATATTATTTACTTGGTTTTTCTTAATATAAGATAACTTATTAAAAAAAAGCACCTTAAATATTAGTCTAATAATAATATACTAAATCTATTTATCAAAGATTGAGAGTTTGAATCTTGATATAATCTTGAAGATATTAGCTAGTTTAATTAGTAAAAACTTTCACAAATTATCGGTCATAAACGCGAATTCATCACCAATTCTTTTAAAAAAATATGAATTCTTTAATTCTTTAAAATAATAAAAAAATAATTTATTAACTTATTTTTAACATGACTCTTTTTTTTTCTTTTTGAACGACTAGAGAGAGAGAGAGAGAAACTAACAGTAGAGATAAAATGAATAGTTAAGACATGGAATGCTTCTCATAAATGGCATTCTTTCTAAAATCTAATCTTTTTCTAATTTTGTTAATTATATGCATATATATATGTAAAATTTTTATATTTTCTTAAAACTTAAGAATATTTATCATTAACTCAATCGATTTGCCTATGTAAAGCAGCTCACTCGAGCACATTTAGTGTTACATATAACATCAATATTATAATGGAAATTAGAAACTGTATTCGGACACTGATCGGATTCGGGTACGGATACGGTTTTACCCAAATCCGTATGCGCTCCTAAGTATATAACATTGCCTTCACATCGCCGCCTCCCACTCCCTTTCGTTTGAGTCGCATAACCCACTCCGTGCCCGTGCTTCGTCTCCCCTTCCTCCGCTCGTCCACCCTCCTCACCGTCCCAGCGTTTGCGCCCGCCGCCGTCGGTCACTGGGTCGCTGCCGGTGAGTCCTCTTTCTTCTTATCCCTTTTCTCCTCCTCTCACCTTCGTCGATTTTAAGAACCCTAGGAGAGAGATCGCCAAAGATCCAACTCAATCCCTAGAGCTCCAAGAACGCTAGCAGGAATCCAAGATACATCCAGTCCCAGAAGAGAGATCCTCCCTTCTATTTCCGATTGGAAGAACTCTAGACGAACCCTAGGCTACGTGGAGGAAGAAGGGGGAAACTAAACAGCCGGCAAGATGAGGATTATGATAAAGGGTGGTGTGTGGAAGAACACCGAAGATGAGATCCTCAAAGCGGCGGTCATGAAGTATGGGAAGAACCAGTGGGCTAGGATATCTTCCCTTCTTGTCCGCAAGTCCGCCAAGCAATGCAAGGCCAGGTGGTATGAGTGGCTTGACCCGTCGATCAAGAAGGTATTTCTTTTGCTTCTTCTTCAGTTGTTTAAATTTATTTCGTTTTATTGAATATATAACATATTTTGATGCTCGGTCAGAACACTAGCAAGCAGTAAAAGTTTGGTTTTATATCGGATATTATTCACATGGATGGAGCGCTTAAATGTTGGAATGGTTAGTTTTGGTTGCATATAAGATGAGAGTCGACGTTCTCTGTGGTTCTAATGGTTGGAGCAAAATTTCATCATAATTTGTTTTAAGAAGCACATGAGCAAAATTTCATCATAATTTATTTAAGAAGCACATGATTTATGTTGAATTTTCCATCTTCAGCCTTGAAAGAACTCATCTTCTTACCGTTGTGATTTGCTGAGTCATCCATAGTTTAAGGGTCATGATTATGTTTTTTTCCTACAACTTTTTGGTTTTGCATGTTTGTGATTTATTTTAAAAAGTTGCAGCAAATACTATTCTTTCATGTACTACAGTTTAGATCCATGTCTGCTGTGTTCATTTTATTTCTTTTCACTTCCTTCCGTTTCAGAAAATATACATTGCACTCATATGAACTCTAGCTTAGGATACTACGAAAGATTAATTTTTTTGGTGGAATTAGCTTTTTATTGATGATTCATTTTTGTATTTATTCTTTGACTTATAGATTTTAATGCTTATTTAGTTATTCTTTTGTATTTCTGACATAAATAACTAACAATTGAACTTATGTTTGATCTACCAGACAGAGTGGACAAGGGAAGAAGATGAGAAATTGCTTCATCTCGCCAAGCTTATGCCCACTCAGTGGAGAACAATTGCCCCAATTGTGGGTCGAACACCATCCCAGTGTCTTGAACGCTATGAAAAGCTACTTGATGCTGCATGTGCAAAAGATGAGAACTATGAACCGGGTGATGACCCCCGAAAGTTGCGCCCAGGAGAGATTGATCCCAATCCTGAATCTAAACCTGCACGTCCTGATCCTGTGGATATGGATGAGGATGAAAAGGAAATGCTTTCAGAAGCACGTGCTCGGTTAGCTAACACTAGAGGCAAGAAGGCAAAAAGAAAGGCAAGGGAGAAACAGCTTGAAGAGGCAAGGAGGCTTGCATCTTTGCAGAAGCGAAGAGAATTGAAAGCAGCTGGAATTGACACAAGGCATAGGAAGAGGAAGAGGAAAGGAATTGATTATAATGCAGAAATACCCTTTGAGAAGAGACCCCCCCAGGGATTCTTTGATGTTTCAGGAGAAGAGAGACTCGTGGAACAACCTAAATTTCCAACAACAATTGAGGAACTTGAAGGGAAAAGGAGGGCTGACATTGAAGCACAATTAAGGAAGCAAGACATTGCAAGAAACAAGATTGCACAAAGACAAGATGCTCCTTCTGCAATATTGCAAGTTAACAAACTTAATGATCCAGAAGCAGTCAGGAAGAGGTCCAAACTAATGCTGCCAGCGCCTCAGATTTCAGATCAGGAGTTGGAGGAGATTGCAAAAATGGGTTATGCAAGTGATCTTGTTTTAGCCAATGAGGAGCTTGATGAAGGTAGTGGTGCCACACATGCTCTCCTTGCAAATTATTCTCAGACTCCAAGACCAGGAATTACTCCCTTGCGAACCCCACAGAGAACTCCAGGTGGAAAAGGTGATGCAATTATGATGGAGGCTGAAAATCTTGCACGATTGAGAGAATCTCAGACACCTCTATTTGGTGGGGAGAATCCAGAGTTACACCCTTCAGATTTCTCTGGAGTCACACCAAGGAAAAGGGAAATTCAAACTCCGAATCCCATGGCAACTCCTTCAGCTACTCCTGGACCGGGTCTTACCCCCAGGATTGGCATGACACCTTCCAGAGATGGATATTCTTTTGGTATAACACCAAAGGGGACTCCTTTCAGAGATGAGCTTCACATAAATGAAGATATTGAAATGCAGGATACTGCAAAGATGGAGCTGCATCGGCAGGCTGAGCTGAAAAGAAACTTGTGTTTTGGCTTAAACAATCTTCCACAACCTAAGAATGAGTATCAGATAGTTATCCAACCCATTCCTGAGGAGCATGAAGAATCTGAGGAGAAGGTCGAAGAGGATATGTCCGACAGAATAGCCAGGGAGAAGGCACAGGAACAAGCAAGGCAGGAGGCCTTGCTAAGGAAGCGATCCAAAGTGCTTCAGAGAGAGCTTCCTAGACCTCCTACTGCCTCACTGGAGATTATCAAGAAGATGCTGATGAGGGGTGATGAAGATAGAAACTCGTTTGTTCCCCCTACTCCATTTGAGCAGGCTGATGAAATGATAAATAGGGAACTTATTGTACTGCTAGAACATGACAATGCTAAGTATCCAATTGATGAGAAAACAGACGAGAAGAAAAAGAAAGGGACCAAGCGTTTGGCAAATGGTAAATCTTCTGCAATACCTGAACTTGAAGATTTGGAAGAAGATCAGCTAAAGGAGGTATGTTTCTGCTTTTAGTCTTCTGTTTTTGCTGAAATTCATTTATTTGTATTTAGTCACTAGGCCATTTGTATTTTGTAGGTTGTTGTTCCTTTTAATTTTATTTTTTTGGGATATCTGGTTCAAGATTATGTGTCACCTTGGTCACTTTGATAATTAGCATGCTGAGGACCAAGGATTTGGAACTCGGTCTAATATCGGTTTCAGTAATCTGCCAGACTGGTATGGCATTGATACTCAAGATGGATACCAACCTGTACCACTGGTATACCAATATTGCACCATCCAATATCACCTTAAAAAAAAAATGGTCTGGATCACATGGTTTGTTACTGATCCTTGGTCGTACTGATAAATATTGCTTGGTATGGTGCGTACTGACTGATATCTGAAACCATGCTATGTAAATTGTTGAACATCACCTTCTTAGTTTAGTTAAGGAATTTGGTCATTTTGGTTATTAAGTTGTTAATGATCTTGTGGTTTGTGCTCCACAATTCTTAAAAGAGGTTTTTGGGGCAGAGTACTCTTCTCTCTTTGTTATGCTGTTTGTTTTCTGGTAAGTTGGAGAATTTAAATTTAAATGCTGAATAGTACAGGGAAAGAAAAGGAAAAAACCTAAAAGGGAGCATTGTGCCTTTAAATTTAACAGTTGATTTGATCAGTGTTTGAGAGGTTGTTATTATTTGTATACAATCATGATTCACATCCATATCATGCATAGTATTTAAATTGTTTAATTATAATGTAGAATCTATAATTGAGTGCACAATTACAGTGATGTTAGAAAAGCACTATTAGACAGAATTTATTCATGATGTTTATTCTCATCAATGACATTAACAGGCCTTAAGTATATAAGAATAAATTGAGATGGTGGCGGTCATATTAATCATCAAAACTCATGTTTGATATTGGATAGCAATAATTAGGTAATACTGATAAAAGGAATAAGAAAGTAACATTATTTGGCCACTAAGGTTCTATTTGGCCTGAAGACTTAATAGGTATGTTGAACTCGTAGGATTTCATTCAAATAATCTTAATCTCCAACTGAGATTAGGCATCATAGTGATTCCTGTCATCTGCCCAAAATATGGGGGTTTGGGTTAAATTCAAGGATAATGGTGTTGAGCATTTCAGGTTAAACTGCTAATATGTATTAAAAATCCCCAGCCATACACCAATACAAGCTGGAATTTGGAAATTCAAGGCAGGGATAACATTCTTTGGTCATATAGTGCCCTCTTGGAAACCAGTGGCTGATGATCATTGACTAGCAGTTTGGACGGCCAACTCTAAAAGTCTGCATTGCTGACCTGTGTCCTGTATGTTTGGGTCCCCAATTTCTAGTTACTTGAATAAAATTTAACAGTTTTCGATGATATGTCCATTGGCCTCTCAAGAATGGCCTGTGATGTTAATGTCTATGGTTAGAGAGAGAATCTAGGAAGTTTGTGTCATCTCTCAGTTACTCCGATCAAACAATTTTACATCACAAAAATACTAGTGTTCTTTTGATTTTCACTTTGGTAGTGCCACTTTAAAAAGAAAGACATCTAACTTTATCCATTTTTTGATAACCAAATTGATCCTGCAAATAAAATAAGTATAAACATAGAGCCAGTACACTGTTCTTTAATTAAATATACATAAGTTTGTCACTTGTTGAGAGAACATGAAAAATAAGAGAAATTAAAAAGGAAATAAATGAAGCTGTAGAAGAATTGAGGCTGAGCTTGCTGTTTTTATTTTAATGATATCAGCATTTTGTCGGGGATGACATCTCCTATTTGGTGTTTCTCTAGGTGGAGGAAGAGAAAAGCCACTATAAGTTAAAACTAAAGTAAAATAACTTATTTAATGCTGGACAAATAAATAAGATGAATTGTAGTTCGAGGATAGGGTTACAAGAGTTCTGTTAGATTAAAGTCAACCTAATCCTACTTATATCAGACTTCCATCAATAACATTTTCCCTTTTACCATTTTTCATAGTTTTTGGTGATACTGGTATTGTGCTCCTCGTAGAACCCATGGGATTGATTGCCAGTCGTTCTCATTGAGTATGTTTAGTGATGCCTCATAAGACTCAGACTCTGAAGAGGAAGATTAGTTTCGTGGAAGAGTTTATATGGCTCTTTCTAATCCTAACTATATTAGACTTCCATCAATTCCCTAACAACTTTTCCTTTTGCTTCATAGTTTTTGGTAAAACAGCTACTAAGCTCCTCATTGTGTCCGTGGCACTGTTCACTGATTTTCTTATTGTTTGAATATGTCTAGCAATATGAACAGGATTTGTCTGGAGTTGTATGCTCTCAGACAGGGCTGTCTAATCCTTTTTGTACTGGTAAATGACTTACTGAGCAAAGTTAGCCATTAGCAGGTTTAGTCGAAGCCAAATCCTGCTCATGAGGTGCTAGCCTGCATCTTTCATTGTAACACATTTAAATGTTTCTCTAAGCAATTTAGTCCCTGCTTGTGTAACCTCTGATTGTACGAGGGTTGAACTCCAATTGGATTTCTTGGAAAACTTTAAAAGGAAAGTAAGGCACCTGTATGGCTGATTTCTGGCAATCTTATGTTTTCTCTTGGCTGAAATTCTTTCTCCAAGCCTAATGGACCTCTGTGGCTGAACCAATATCATGTTTGTTGGTACACACATTGCTTCTGTTTTTGTCTACTATATATATATATAGTTTCTTGTACCTCTTTTCAATGTACTTTTCCATAGTCCGGCTACAAATTTTGTCTCTATATATATACTACATAGAAAACTTATTCTGCAGTTTGGTTGATATTTTTGGAGGATCTTATTTACTCAAACCAATAGAAGCATCTTGTTTTGGTTGACAATGTGCTTTGCTTCATGCACTGTAAGTGCAGCATAAGTTACATATCTGAGAATGATGCATATGAGATGCAAGCCTTTTCTCAAGTGATATATCTGCAATTTTCATTCCAAAATTACAACTTCATATTTTTGATATTCCTGCTTGCTTATGCCTCAATTCTTGTGGAAGTCTGCATGTCATCAGAAATTATATAATTGTTATTCCCTGTTTTTGCAGGCTGATTCTTTGATAAAGGAAGAAATTCAGTTTTTGCGAGTGGTGATGGGGCATGAGAATGAGTCTTTTGATGATTTTGTCAAAGCACGTGATGCATGCCAGGAAGATCTTATGTTTTTTCCTGCTCGTAGTACCTATGGTCTTGCAAGTGTTGCTGGGAACAATGAGAAACTTGCTGCTTTACAAAATGAATTTGAGATTGTGAAGAAGAGAATGGATGATGAAGCAAAGAGGGCAACACGACTTGAACAGAAAATTAAAATTCTCACGCATGGTTACCAAGTATGCTATAATCTTTTTTCTACTTTCAATATAGTATTTATTTCCCCTGAAATGTCATGTGACTTTGACAATTTTGCCTAAATTTTACGAACAAGATTTTATTGACAACGATGTTTATAAAATTTTGTACCCTTGCTTGTCTCGGTGAAAGACCAGTTAGATGCTTAAACATACTGAAAACTATTTTTGTCCAAAAATTTTGCCGTTTCATTTCCTTTTCATGATTCTTTGCTTTTCATTGTCAGCCTGATATCATTTTAATTCTCTTCATTTCTGAATGAGCAGACAAGAGCTGGAAAATTATCGTCACAGGTTGAGGCCACATTCAAGCAAGTGGATACTGCTGCAACAGAACTTGAATGCTTTCAAGTCTTACAAAAGCAGGAACTGCTAGCAGCAACTTACAGAGTTAATAGCTTAGTTGAAGAAGTCAACAAGCAAAAAGCACTAGAACAGAATCTACAGCATCGTTATGGGGATCTCTTGGCTGAGCATGATAGAGTTAAAAGGCTGTTGGAGGAACATAAGATGCGGCTGCGTATGGAAGAAGAAATTGCTGCAAGGAACCGAGCTCTTGAGGAAGAAGCTGCTGCAAGGAATCGTGCACTTGAGGAGGAAGCTGCTGCAAGGAATCGTGCTCTTGAGGAGGAAGCTGCTGCAAGGAATCGTGCTCTTGAGGAGGAAGCTGCTGCAAGGAATCCTGTTCCTGTGGAGGAAGCTGCTGAGAAAAATGTTACTCAGGAAGAAACGGCAGCGAACAATCATGCCATGAATGAGGAACTGGCAGATAAGAAGGATCATCTTGATTCAGATCATGCTGAAGATGGCACTTCTAACGAAGAGCCTATTCAAGGTGAAGCTACCCATTGTGTGGGTATTATTTCTAATGGTACGAATGATCTCAAGGAGCAGATGCCTGTTGCCAATAGTGTTATTGTATCTGGTGACATGCCTCAGCTTGTGACTGAAGAGAAAATGATGGTTGATGATAAGATGACTCTGAACCCAGTTGATGACAACATGCTCCCCAGTGTTCTGGTTGAAAGCCCCGGTGTTATTCCTCAAGCTGATTCTGGTGTTTTAAACTCAGATGTTGTTGGTGCTTCAGTTGGCATGGAGGATGCAACAATTTCAGATGCCAGTAATCAAGAAGTTATTGCATCAATGACACAACCTATTTTGTCTTTGCAAAACACAAATGAAGCTTCTGCTTCTGACATAGGCAGTCAGATGGCTCAGGATGACGATCAGCAAGTTGGGTCGGAGTTGGTCAACTCTGGCAACCTTGTAGTTGATGGTAGTGTCTCTAACACAGATGCTCATTTGGACAATGTAAATGTAAATCCAAGTGTGACCGATCATGCATCTGGTGGTTTGAGTTCGGAAACAGTTATGATTAGTTCAGAGATATCGGCCAATCCTTCTGTTCAGATTTCTGGCAACTCGATGGATCATGATGCTGCATAAAGGTGTAATGTTCTTCAATTACTGTGGAAGGTCAGAACTGCTTCAATGATGCAGAGTTTTTAGCCGGTTGCAGCCATCTTTCACTAGATTTTATACGGCTGGCAATATTAGGTATCTGTAATCTCTATTAATCTGCAAACTTCTTAATCATGTTGTTCTTAGAACTTGTCCTTTCAGTTTTAGCATTCCTCCTTTTGAGTTCGGCCCGATTAGTTCTGAAAATTAAAATGTAAAGGGGCATCACCTCTTTTAACTTTATGGACAATGAGCATCTATTTTTGCAGTCGTTTGCAGTTTCTTGGTTTGCAAGTTTGTCATTCATATTCCACTAGGCCATAATTTAACATGTTTTATCATTTTAATGCCATTTAGAGACCTAGAGATGTGCCCATTAAAGAGTATACTTTTGTTGGCTTCTTTTCATTAAGTATTTGCAGAAGAAATTGAAGGAAACTTGATATTTCAAAATGATGCTTGCATTTATTTAAATTTCTTGATTGTGTTTGATGTGTGCACATACTTATTCCAGATATTAGAAGTTTGAAAACTAACATTACAGAATCTAGAAGCTATATCAATTGCAATTAAAGATATATGATTTGTTGGTTGCCATCATTGGCTGCTTGGTATCTAAATAACTCGATATATGTTTGTTTTACGAGAGCAGTTAAACATCTCAATAATTACATTTCGTATAAATATCTATTTGAGACAAATCCAATATTTATATATAATTTATCTATTATTAATTGATGCTGTTGTTGACGTTGAAGTTGAATGTTACAGCACCAGCAACAGGGACAATTTTGGATTAAATATGATGACTTAAATGATTATGATCGTAATATTTCATGGGGTTATAATACCAGAGGGTGCTTTTCTTCACGTCCGTGACTCACGTTTGTATATGACACGATGAGAAGCAAGTCTCTCAAGGAACCGCTGTTGTGAAGCATATTCGCTCCTATGTCTCTATGTCTCGGCCGAGCGACCAAACAGACATAACTAGACGCATCATTCGTCATCAGTTGGGCCCCGCCAACAGGTTCCGTCGAAATAGGACTTCGGTGGCTTCGGACGGGACAGGTGACACGGATCCGACTCTAGGTAACGGTCACGTGAAGAAACTGACCGACCGTGTCCGTTGCCTCTACTACCACGGTGACGGAGAATATTCGCCACGGGTTCCTCTGCCCCTGCGGAACACCCTATCTGTTAAACTCCTCATAACAGCCACCACCTTCTTCTTCTCCTCCTCTCCCCTCCTGCATCGCCGTTTTCTTCCCGTGGGAACGGGGTCTGATCTGTACAGGGTGGGGGAAAGCCGGGAGATGGGCGGCGGTCGGAAGTTCCCGTTGTCGCGCCGGGAGGTGGCGGCGGCCACGGGGGTTTTGGCGAGCTACATGTTGGGGCTCGTGGGGCTGTACCTGACGATGCCCGCCTCTGACTACCGCTTCCTTAAACTCCCTCGCACCCTCGAGGACCTCCGGATCCTCAGGTTTGGACATGCTTTCCTCGTCGTCGATAGCTCGTCTTTGGCTTAAAGTTCGCGTGCTTTTTAGATTTTGGTGTTCGAGGGTGTCTTTCGGGTGGCTTGATTGTTTGGGTTCTTGATTCGGTTCTGCTTGTTCTTCACCGATTAGATCTCGATGAAGGGAATGGAACAGTACCTATATTGTTATGTGGATCTTATTTCTTGGATTTCTTTTGCATATTGCTTTGCTTCGATGAATTGAGTTGGTGAATGTGGAAACGGGTACTGAGCTACGTAATTGTCAATTTTCAGTATCTTTACGAAGAATAATGTACATATTTCACATTTTGATTCCATGAGCTAACCTTCCGTGCGTTAGAATTTGTGGAGAGAAGAGGATAGTTGTTTGAAGAAGAATACTCTGAACACAGCCGAGTGGTCTTTCTATGTAGGCAGAGATGGCTACCTTATTCTGTCAAGTACCACTTTTTGGTTTATTTGCTTGCTTATGATCAGAGTCACCTGCATTAGAAAAAATTTAAATCTTGACATATTTAAGTATTTTTTAGGTACCTAGTGTTAGAGATTTCATGTAGGCTTTCGCAAAGAATCACCTTTTGCTTAAACTTTTTAGAATAATAATGAAAATTTACTCCAAATAATTTGGCTTGGTTAATATTTGCATGGGATGAACTAAATTATTTGTTAATTCTAGAAAGAAGTAGAAAAAAGGTTATGTATATTTAATGCGCATGTGAAGGAATGACTTAGACCATGTTAAATTGTGCAGTAAATTGAATTGACATCAGACTACTCAATGTCTTTAAGAAAATTGAAAAAGATTAGTACCTATGATTCATATGTCAGCAGCCAATAGGTCAAAGAAAGCTGCTAAAAGTACACAGTAGTGGATGTCTTCTTCCAAATTTCAAGGCATAACTCTTTCATAATTCACTTGGGCCCGAAGATTAGGATTTCCATTTTTCCACTCTTGAATAATTTTTATCTTAAAATTTAAATTGTAGAAAGTTGTACCTCTCAGATGTAACACTAGTTCTGGTCAAAAGTCAGATGCAAAATGGTTTGAGGAGTGGTCACACTACATGTGCCCATATGTCAGCTTTGTACAACCTCAGCTTTCTATACTTTTTACATTCTGTGGTTTGTCATCCTAGGAGTTCCAAATTGGATAAAGCCAAGGTATGCTAGATTTTCTTTTACTTTAGGTCACCAGCTACAGTTCCTAACTGCAAACTTAGTAAAAAGTATAGAAAGCTGAGGTTAGAGGAGTGGACACACTACCTCATGCCAATTTATTTGTTACCATTAGTGTATCAGTGTCATATTGCTGGTGGTGTGCCAACATGTGCCCATATGTCAGCTTTGTACAACCTCAGCTTTCTATACTTTTTTACATTCTGTGGGTTTTGATCCTAGCAGCTCCAAATTGGATAAAGACAAGGTATGCTAGATTTTCTTTTACTTTATTTAGGTCACTAGCTACAGTACTAACTGCAAACTTAGTATTTCTAAATTCAACAATTATGCCTTAAGAACTTTGTTCACTTCAAATGTTCTCTTGCATAAGTTGGAATTTTTTTATGAACCAAGACAAACGCTGAGAATTTTGAACCATGTGCAGGGATCATCTAGAAAGCTACACAAGCGACTACACTATGCAGGTCTTGATGTGCTACTTTACAGTTTACATCTTTATGCAAACCTTCATGATCCCAGGAACTGTGTTTATGTCACTACTAGCTGGAGCCCTCTTTGGAGTTGCTGGAGGCATGGTTTTGGTGATTGTTGCTGCAACTGCCGGTGCCTCTTCCTGTTTTTTCCTGTCGAAGATGATAGGAAGGCCCCTGGTTTTCTCATTGTGGCCAGATAAGCTGACTTTTTTCCAGGCTCAGGTAAACTGGAAGAACATTATGTGTTTCTACCATAAGTTTCATGAGAGTCCTTTATAATAACTAGGACTTGGAATTTAAAATTGGTTTAATTCAATCTTGCTTACTGAGTGCTTGAAATTTCATGTTTATAACCATTCTGGTTTAATAGTTGTGCTACGAGAAACACTGCCCTATGTTCTAAGGGATTCGATTGATTCATCTTGCTTGTACCATCTAGAAAATCTTCAATTTAAATTTTCTACAGCAGCAAACAATCTAAGTGGTGCATATATGATATCGCCTATGTTCTCTCATTAGCATAGACATCTCAATTTGTTCTTACCAATTTATTTAGGCATTAAATTTATACTTATGACCTTGAATGTTGAACTGTGATTTCTCATTGCTATGTTAGATTTTGATCATTTGCAATCTTGAAATCTTTGTTTATCATGCACATCCTTTCCTCACAATTTACAAAATAGTATTTCATCATTTCTCTGCATCTTACATTGCATCTTAATCTGCTTGATGCAGTATCTGTGCTGACAGGTTGCAAAACGAAGAGAGAAGTTGTTTAACTACATGCTGTTCCTTCGAGTCACGCCGACACTGCCGAACACATTCATTAACATGGCGTCTCCCATAGTCAATGTGCCCTACCGTGTTTTCTTCTTGGCTACTTCAATTGGGCTCATCCCTGCAGCATATGTCACTGTGCGGGTATCATTCCTTCTGTTCTGCTTCATCATGAAATTGCTCAAGTAGGTCCTGATCACCTTGTTTGATTCCTGCAGGCAGGAACAGCTCTTGGTGAATTAAAGTCGGTGGCCGACCTGTATGATTTCCAATCAATAGCTACAATCTTCTTCATAGGAATTGTTACATTGACGCCTACATTTTTAAGCAAGGGTCAGAAGTGAAGTGCATGATCTCAGTTGGAAACAATCATTCCTTGAATGCAAAGTTATCTGATCATCCATCTGTGTATTTCAACTTCAGTAGAAGACCATTCTCTTCCGATCCTCATAGAAGACTCAATCTTCAGTGGCACTAGCCAACATGGGTTTTGCTTGGAGTCAATTTTCTGATGCTATGCTATGTTTGCTCAGTTGACGCAACTCATCTGAACAACTTCTGATGCTCGCTTCTACTGAACATGTAATCAAATAAATCAACCATTCCTTCTGTGACCTGCCACATTAAATGATTAAGAAACATCTGTTGAGTGCTATGCTGCTGAACTCATCTGAATTCGTTGATGTTTTATTATTGCAATGATCAAAGAAGTCTATGTGCTGAGTCACACTTGAATAATGTTAGATTGGATAGACACTTGAATCATAGGTTCATTCTATGTCAGTTTGTGATGAGTTGACTTGTTTCTTTAGCAAACATTGCAAGAAGCCAGTGTGCTATTACACAGTTGAACAAATCAAAATTAATCAGCATTTGTTCCTTAAATCTTGACAGGTTGACTCTAAATTTATTTTTGACTGCAAGAAATGTCTACACAAATTTTGACTGCAAATTTTATTTAATGCTGTTGTGCATGTACAATAAAATGAAATTTATACACATGCTGCCATGCATAAATCCCAACCTACTTAAATAGTTTTTTATGTTTATTTTTATTTTTTCACTATATGGATCTCAATGTTTGGTGGATATATATATATATATATATATATATATATATATATATATATATATATATATATATATATATATATATATATATATATATATATATATATATATATATATATATATATGTATGTGTGTGTGTGTGTGTAAAATTTGATCAAGGGATCATATTTTGAAGAGTTAAAAATCTTATCAAGTAAGATAGCTAATAGACATATATATGCATGTAGAGATAGAGAGAGATAATAGACATAATAAGATTTTACTAGAAACTATAAATATTGATTTTTTTTTTAAAGTCTAATGAACGTAAAAGATCCATATATTAGACCTTAAATATTTAGGATATTACTGCTTTGTCCACAAAGTACTCGTGCTTTAGAGCTTCACATGTTATTCATAGCAAGAGAAGGAGGACAGGTTTTGATGATTATTACATGAACTGCTTTCAGTTTGCAGTTTTCTTCTACTGCATGGAGTTAATTCTACAAACAAAGAAAGAAATATAATGGGAAGATTTCGTCCTTCGTACTCCCAATCAAACCAACGAATGCAAGAAACATGTTACAGATCCTTCCAGATAGGAGACCGAGGGAAGAGCACGTCCGGCGACGGCGGCGGCAGAGGTTGAAAGGCCAGCGGCGAGAACGGGTTGCTGGGAGAGAGAGGCAGCTGAGGGTGGAGGAACCCAGGTGACTGCAGGAGCAAGAACTCGCTGGGCGACTGGAGGTCGAGCGGCCGCGGAGAAGGAGGATGAAGGGACGAGGCGGCGGCGCGGCGGGGCCCGTCGGAGTGGAGGAGGGAGGTCTCCAGGAAGCGCAGGTAGGCGGAGAAGGGAGACTCGGCGGGTGGCGGCGCGGGAGGGGCGGGGCAGGGGGGGACGGGGGCCTGTAGCGGCGGGGGACGGGACTGGTTGAGGCGGCGAGGACGAGGAAGGGCGGAGGAGGCGCCGGTGAGCTGCTGAACCACGGACCGGAAGTCGCTACTGCGGATGTTGTAGACGCGCGGCTGGCGCGGGAGTGGCGGCCCGCGGTGGACGGCTGCGGCCTCCTTCTTGATGACCTTGTTGACTCCAAGACCATTGTGGTTCTTGTAGTTCTCCATTCCTATATATTCTCTTCTTCTTCTTCTTTTCCTCTGTGCTTGATTCAAAGAGAGATGCAAGAATCGATAAGACAGTGTCAGAAGGAGAGGTTTGCGTTGGTCTTTGTTTCAGACTGTCGTTTAGGATGGGGAAGTTGGAGGATAAGTATCTAATAACGCGTCTAGGAGAGAGAGAGAGAGAGAGAGTGGACGTCAATGGCTCAAAGGTTAATACACATTATATTACACATGTAGATACTTACACATCAGTTCATTTATACATAGAGCTCTGACCATTGACTTTGAGTTGTTCTTTGGGGTGACTTCAGAGTGCAGGGAGAGTCAAGGAGGGAACGGTGAGGAAGGGGAAAC
The DNA here is from genome assembly GCA_001649415.1 of Musa itinerans. Taxonomy (NCBI): domain Eukaryota; kingdom Viridiplantae; phylum Streptophyta; class Magnoliopsida; order Zingiberales; family Musaceae; genus Musa; species Musa itinerans. Next base: position 49,453 of record LVTN01001730.1, read on the forward strand.
ACAAGAGACTGTATTCATGTCAACGGCTATCACACTAATAAATCATCAATCAATCCCAAACGTTGTTATTGGTATTATATCAATCGAGGAATATAGATAGCCTAAGTGGCAACAGCAGTTTATATATATATATATATAT
>LVTN01001731.1:12263-36933 GCA_001649415.1 Musa itinerans
AGAATTGAGAGGTATTTATAGGCCCCAAGAGGATTCAAATTTGGGCTCCAAATTTGAATTAATTTTGGTTTTTCCGGTGCTGGCGGTGCCACCGCCTGTCAGTGTCTGACACTGACAGTGTACTGGCGGTGCCACCGCCTGCCTTCTCGGAACCTGGGCGATACCACCGCCGGACCTCTCGGTCCTGGGCGGTGCCACCACCTAGTCCAGCAGTGCCACCACCTGGACTATTCCAGCTCACTGGTTGGGCTCCAAACTTGGCCCAAACCAGTCCAAACACGAGCCCAATTGGCCCCTAACCGGGTTATAGGATTAACCTTTAATCCTAACCCAAATTATATACAAACTATGAAATTAAGACATAGCCTTAAGCAAATTTTTAACCGACAATATCGAGTTTCCTTCCAACGAGCTTTCCGGTGAACTTCCGGTGGACTTCCGATACACCCTCGGATTTCTTCCGATGGACTCTCAACAGGCTCCCAGTCTTGTGGCGAGTTCAACGAGTCTTTAGCAAGTATCCGAACCTTCTCGGTGATCTCTGCGAACCTCTGACAATCTTTCCGGTGGACTTTCGAAACCTTCGGCAAGTCCCCGATTCTTTCTCGGTTGGTTCCAGTAGCACTTCCGACGATTCTTCGGACTTTCGGCGAACTCTCAAACACCCATCGAACTTGACTCTGGTAAACTTGCTTTATGTCTTCAAGCTATCATAGTTAATCCTACACACTTAACTCAATAATTTGGATTAGATCAATTAACCTATTAATTGACTTCATCATCAAAATCCGAGATTTAACAAATGCATCATGAAAAGCATCATGTAATTTCAAAATAAACTAAAGGCTTTTTGATTACCTCATCGTCGAAAGCCGTTAAGGCGTAGTTTGCCACCTCACCCTTTTTGATTTTCTCCTTGTCTTCGAAAGAGCTCGATCCATCCCAATTTGTGTTCTTCTTCTTGCGTTCAAAGCAAGTAGTTGCATTCTTTTTGTTCTTTAATTTTTGTTTCATTAACTTTTTAAATTTCTTAGTGATGAGTTCAAGTTCACCATCACTTGAGCTTATGCTCGAGTGGTTTTCGATTATTCTAAGTACCAAATCCTTCTTGTTCTTAGGTAGGTGGTTTTGTTCATCATGTTCATTACGTGCATTGCACGTCATTTCATAGGTCATCAAAGACCCGATAAGTTCTTCGAGAGGGAAATGGTTCAAATCTTTTGATTCTTGTAAAGTCGTTACTTTTGAATCCTAAGTTTTAGAAAGTGATATTAAGATCTTGTTAATGAGTTCAAAATCCGAAAAACTTTTACCAAGTCCTTTTAGACTATTGACGACATCAGTAAAACGGGTGTACATGTCTCCAATAGTCTCTCTTAGTTCCATACGAAACAACTCAAAATCGTGCATTAAAAAATTAATCTTCAAAATTTTTACTCTATTAGTGCCTTTGTGTGTGATTTTGAGAGTGCGTCAAATATCGAAAGTCGTTTCGCAAGTAGAAACCCGATTAAACTTTGTTTTATCTCAAGCACAAAATAGAGCATTCATAGCTCTAGTATTTAAAGAAAACGTCTTTTCCAAATCATTCTAATGGTTTATTAGAAGAGAAGACATTTGAAAACTAAATTCAACTATGTGCCATAAATCAAGATTTAACGAAAGCAAGAAAACTCTCATTCGAGTTTTCCAATAAGTGTAGTCCGTCCCATTGAAAAAGGGAGGACGAATGAGAGAGTGAACCTCTTAAAAGTCGAAAATAGCCATTTCTCTTTAGGTATTAAACCAAATGAGAAAATGAAGCTCTGATACCAATTGTTAGGATCAAGAGCAGCACTATGAGGGGGGGTGAATTAGTGCAGTGGTAAAAGAACGTCGGTTTAAAAAATCTTCGTATGATAAAAACTATTTTCAACAAAAATCGATTTCGAAAACTTAACTTGAAAGCATACATTTATGAATTGAAGGCAGTAGGCACTTAAAGAGGTTTGCAGTAAGGTAATCTGCTAAACAGAAATGTAAACCAGAGAACACGCCAATTTATAGTGGTTTGGTCGTCGTGACTTACATCCACTCTGCCAATTCCTCTTCCGTCGAGGCCACCGGCATCCACTAACGATCTTCCTTTAATAGGCAAAGATCAACTTCCTTCTTACACCCCTCTTCTCCTTTTCACGGGTTTAGGAGACAACCCTTACAAGCACTCACACTCCTCTTACAAAATTCTAACACTTAGAACTTGAGGAAGATTCTCACAAGAGATTTCTATAGTGTTTTTCCTTTTTTAAACTTTCTATGCTTGTATATGTTAACCAGGGATGAAAAGGGTATTTATAGGCTTCAAGTTGATTCAAACTTGGAGCCTAAACATATCTCATCCTGGGTTCCCCAGGAATGGGTTGTACCACCACCCAATGTCAGTCTGACACTGACACTGCCCTGGGCGGTACCACCGCCCAGTTTGGTGGTACCACCACCTGGGGGGCAGTGTTGGGCGGTACCACCGCCCAGACTGGCAGTACCTATTAGGATCAAGAGGGTGAATTAGTGCACTGGAAAACTTTTGTCAGTTCAAAAAGACTTCGTACGAAAACCGTTTCGGAAAGATCTTTAACTTGAGAGCTAACAAAAGTATAGTTGATGTAAAGCAATGGAGGTAGTTTACAGTTAAGATAAAGAGTAGAATGTAAATGTAAACCGAGATTTAGAGTGGTTCGGTCAACGTGACCTACATCCACTTTCGGCTTCCTTCTCCAACGAGGTCACCGGCATCCACTAGAGGCCTTTCTTCAATAGGTGAAGGCCAATCACCTTTTACACCCCTCTTCTCCTTTTCATGGATTTAGGAGACAACCCGTACAAGCACCCACACTCCTCTTACAGAATTCTAACACTTAAAACTTGAGGAGGATTCTCATAAGAGATTTCTACAGTGTTTCTTTACTTTTAAACTCTTTGTGCTTGTATGCTTTAACTAGGGATGGGAGGGGTATTTATAGGCTTCAAGTTGATTCAAACTTGGAGCCTAAACATATCTCATCCTGGGTTCCCCAGGAATGGGTTGTACCACCACCCAATGTCAGTCTGACACTGACACTGCCCTGGGCGGTACCACCGCCCAGTTTGGTGGTACCACCACCTGGGGGGCAGTGTTGGGCGGTACCACCGCCCAGACTGGCAGTACCTATTAGGATCAAGAGGGTGAATTAGTGCACTGGAAAACTTTTGTCAGTTCAAAAAGACTTCGTACGAAAACCGTTTCGGAAAGATCTTTAACTTGAGAGCTAACAAAAGTATAGTTGATGTAAAGCAATGGAGGTAGTTTACAGTTAAGATAAAGAGTAGAATGTAAATGTAAACCGAGATTTAGAGTGGTTCGGTCAACGTGACCTACATCCACTTTCGGCTTCCTTCTCCAACGAGGTCACCGGCATCCACTAGAGGCCTTTCTTCAATAGGTGAAGGCCAATCACCTTTTACACCCCTCTTCTCCTTTTCATGGATTTAGGAGACAACCCGTACAAGCACCCACACTCCTCTTACAGAATTCTAACACTTAAAACTTGAGGAGGATTCTCATAAGAGATTTCTACAGTGTTTCTTTACTTTTAAACTCTTTGTGCTTGTATGCTTTAACTAGGGATGGGAGGGGTATTTATAGGCTTCAAGTTGATTCAAACTTGGAGCCTAAACATATCTCATCCTGGGTTCCCCAGGAATGGGTTGTACCACCACCCAATGTCAGTCTGACACTGACACTGCCCTGGGCGGTACCACCGCCCAGTTTGGTGGTACCACCACCTGGGGGGCAGTGTTGGGCGGTACCACCGCCCAGACTGGCAGTACCTATTAGGATCAAGAGGGTGAATTAGTGCACTGGAAAACTTTTGTCAGTTCAAAAAGACTTCGTACGAAAACCGTTTCGGAAAGATCTTTAACTTGAGAGCTAACAAAAGTATAGTTGATGTAAAGCAATGGAGGTAGTTTACAGTTAAGATAAAGAGTAGAATGTAAATGTAAACCGAGATTTAGAGTGGTTCGGTCAACGTGACCTACATCCACTTTCGGCTTCCTTCTCCAACGAGGTCACCGGCATCCACTAGAGGCCTTTCTTCAATAGGTGAAGGCCAATCACCTTTTACACCCCTCTTCTCCTTTTCATGGATTTAGGAGACAACCCGTACAAGCACCCACACTCCTCTTACAGAATTCTAACACTTAAAACTTGAGGAGGATTCTCATAAGAGATTTCTACAGTGTTTCTTTACTTTTAAACTCTTTGTGCTTGTATGCTTTAACTAGGGATGGGAGGGGTATTTATAGGCTTCAAGTTGATTCAAACTTGGAGCCTAAACATATCTCATCCTGGGTTCCCCAGGAATGGGTTGTACCACCACCCAATGTCAGTCTGACACTGACACTGCCCTGGGCGGTACCACCGCCCAGTTTGGTGGTACCACCACCTGGGGGGCAGTGTTGGGCGGTACCACCGCCCAGACTGGCAGTACCTATTAGGATCAAGAGGGTGAATTAGTGCACTGGAAAACTTTTGTCAGTTCAAAAAGACTTCGTACGAAAACCGTTTCGGAAAGATCTTTAACTTGAGAGCTAACAAAAGTATAGTTGATGTAAAGCAATGGAGGTAGTTTACAGTTAAGATAAAGAGTAGAATGTAAATGTAAACCGAGATTTAGAGTGGTTCGGTCAACGTGACCTACATCCACTTTCGGCTTCCTTCTCCAACGAGGTCACCGGCATCCACTAGAGGCCTTTCTTCAATAGGTGAAGGCCAATCACCTTTTACACCCCTCTTCTCCTTTTCATGGATTTAGGAGACAACCCGTACAAGCACCCACACTCCTCTTACAGAATTCTAACACTTAAAACTTGAGGAGGATTCTCATAAGAGATTTCTACAGTGTTTCTTTACTTTTAAACTCTTTGTGCTTGTATGCTTTAACTAGGGATGGGAGGGGTATTTATAGGCTTCAAGTTGATTCAAACTTGGAGCCTAAACATATCTCATCCTGGGTTCCCCAGGAATGGGTTGTACCACCACCCAATGTCAGTCTGACACTGACACTGCCCTGGGCGGTACCACCGCCCAGTTTGGTGGTACCACCACCTGGGGGGCAGTGTTGGGCGGTACCACCGCCCAGACTGGCAGTACCTATTAGGATCAAGAGGGTGAATTAGTGCACTGGAAAACTTTTGTCAGTTCAAAAAGACTTCGTACGAAAACCGTTTCGGAAAGATCTTTAACTTGAGAGCTAACAAAAGTATAGTTGATGTAAAGCAATGGAGGTAGTTTACAGTTAAGATAAAGAGTAGAATGTAAATGTAAACCGAGATTTAGAGTGGTTCGGTCAACGTGACCTACATCCACTTTCGGCTTCCTTCTCCAACGAGGTCACCGGCATCCACTAGAGGCCTTTCTTCAATAGGTGAAGGCCAATCACCTTTTACACCCCTCTTCTTCATCAAAATCAATAAGATAGAGAAAAATAATTTTCAAGAAAAAAATGTTCTCCTCTTTTTAGTTGTTTCAATTCATATGATTTTATTTCATTTATGCCAAATAGAAATATATATCATGTTTAAAACCGAATGTGTAAGATTTATTATGACAAAGATCAATAAGGTATAAATCACAAAAATCATCATGCATCATTTTTAAATCTCATGCATAGTATAAAATCACCAAGCATGGTACCAAAAATTTTAATATTTTCATTACATAATTACATCATTATGTATCATCAAAAATGATTTCATCAAGCCTTTTCAATCAAGTTCATTTTGTTTGTTGTAGTCATGCATTTTTCTTTTTAGGTGAATCTAACTTTTCATGCTTAGTTTGCATACAAAATCCATGCATCATTTTTAAAACTAAAAACGCAACTTTCATTACGGTAAAATTTGATAATCCATAAGTCCCAAAGATCATCATGCATCATTTCTAAATATAAACTCATTAAGCATGATATTAAACCTCTTAGTCTTTTTATTAAAACATCAAGCATGGTTTCATATGACATCTTCAATCCAACTCGAAAAGCCATATGAAAATCATCAAAATACATATTCATGCTTAAAAAATATATATAGGATTATTATTAGATTTAAATCTAATATTTTATTGCATTAACATAAGACATGAAATTTTCATTATCATTTTCAAAATTACGAGCATCAACATATTTTTATATTTTCATTTTTAAACATTTAATTTTTAAGAAAATTAATTCAAAACTAAATTACAAAAAAAATGCATCATGAAAAGCATCATGTAATTTCAAAGTAAATTAGAGGGGTTTCGATAACCTAATCGTTGAAAGCTGTTAAGGCGTAGTTTGCCACCTCGCCTTTGTTGATTTTCTCCTCGTCTTCGGAGGAGCTTGATTCATCCCACTTTGTCTTATCTGACAAGGGTGATAAATTTTATGGTATTTATGATGAACCCAATTATAATTCTAATTCTTTTGCTAGATTCTTGGAAAAATAAGGTATATGTATTTAATATGATTTACTAGATATGTTACAACAAAATATGATTGTTGAAAGATATAATCGTACCTTTATAGATATGGTTATGAGCTTGATAGGTTATTATTCCTTTGTACCCAAATCAATGTGAGAATAAGCTCCAAGGATAACTATGTATAGGGTTCCTAGTAAGTAAATTACATAACTTCTTTTGAGTTATGAAATGATAGGAAACCTAACTTAAGATATTTACATATTTTATATTATCCTATAGAGATAAGATCTTCAACTCACATAAAAGAAAATTAGATTTAATAACTATTTCTAAATATTTTATTATCTATTCAGAAAAGTTTAAAGGGGTACATATCTTATTGCTCTAATCATAGTACAAGGATAATTAAATATGGTAATATAAGATTCCTATAAAATAACAAATCAGTGGGAGTGAAAATCTTGAAATTCAATTTTGATATAGAGGAGATACAAGTTGATACTCCTTTATTATTCGAGAGATTATTGTTACTCAAATCATTAAATGATTTAATAAAAGTAAACAACAAAATAACATTACTAAACTCCCACTTTATATTGATATAACTGTTAATAGCCTTGTAGAATAACCATAATTGATAACCTTGGGAATATCTCAAAGGGAAAGGAATTCTGTCATTTATGATTATTTTGTGACATATCTACAAGAATTATATTATAATATAAGAATTAGAATGGATCCCTTATTATTTTTACAGGTCATGAAAAGTAATGATTCTGAAAAGTAATATGATACAATAAAAGAAGAGTTAAAATCAATAACCAGAATAGTGTCTAATAAATTTATCGAATTATCCAATAATTATAAAAGAGTCTATTATATAAATGTGACTCAAAGGACAATATTGAACGATATAATTGTGAGACTTATGGTTAAAAGTTTTACTCATAAAGAATGTATCCATCATAACAAGATATTTAGTTTTTAATGAACTCGTTAAGAATCGTCATGACATTAGTGACTCATTATGAGTTTGAGTTATATCATAATGATATGAAAATAATTTTATTTTTAAGGATCTAGCTTTATATGAGTTACTCTAAATGATTTACAAAGAAAATGAATGAAATATAAAATTTGGTATGCAAATTTAGGAATCCATTTATGACCTTAAACAAGCTTCAAGATAATGATATATAAAGGTTCTTAATATCATTATTTCTTTTTCAGATTTAGAAAAAATACTATTGATTAGTATTTATATTAGTGGGAGCAAATTTATTATATTGGTCTTATATATGGATAATATTTTGTCTTACCAATAGTGATATTAGTTTATTATACGAAATCAAGAAATTTGTCTCTGAGAGTTTTAATATGGTTAATATAAATGAGATATCTTATATTACTAACATTGAGTAATTCAAGGATAGATCTCAATAATTATGAAAACTATCTCAGAAAGGATATATCAACCGAGTCTTGAAAAGATTTAATATACAATTTTGTTCAATAAATTATAAAAGCAAAATTTTAGTCAATTGTAAATGCTTTAAAATGACTTGAAAATAATTAGATAAAGAAAATATTCTTTGTATATGCATAGTTTGAAATCTATGCTCAAGCTTGTGTCGGAACAGATACTAGTTTTTACAGTTAAAATACTATATATAATATTATAGTTACCCAGAAGTAAAAACACTAAAGGACTACAAAAAAAGTAATAAGATATCTGGAATGGACAAAGGATTATATGCTCACATGTATGAAATTATATCAACTTGAAATAATGGTATTTTTCAAATGTTGATTATATAAATTACCTCGATAATAGGAAGTCCACCTCACGATTAATATCTATATCAATTAGAGGGATAATTTATTATTATTAATAAAAGAAGTTGATTTTGTGGCATGCTTTGATGCTACTGATCAAACTTTTTTATTACGAAATTTAATCTTATGACTTGGTGTAGTTAGAGTCAATTGCCAAGTCGTTGAAGATATTTTGTGATATTGTAGTAGTTTTATTCTCTAAGAATGATAAGTACTATTGCATCTCTATGCATTATGGTATAAAGTACTTGATGATTAGAGAAGAGGAATCCAGAAACATCCAATGTCAATTAATTACTTGAATTCCACTGTATTGATTAGTGATCCATTCACTTAGGACTTATCGCCTAAAGTATTTTGAAAGAACATGTTCTCATGATTGGATTTGTGAGCAACCCATAAAGAATATGGTGATACATGTTTGAGTGGATACTATAATTGATATTCTTGCTTACATACTTAAAGTTATTTATTTCTACTATCCTATTCATAATTATTTTTAAAATTCACGTGCGTATATATAGTTTTCCTAAAATTTCAAAATCCAATTGGGTCAAATTGTTTTTAAATAAATTTTATTTATTTATTTTTGATTTTAAGTCTTTTTGTATCTTACCAATTAATGAGCCAAGTAAAAGAATGTTAGATTATGTAGCCCTATTTAATTAAGTTATATTATAGATACGATTAGATTCTGATTATGGTTATTGGCCAATAGAAAAGAAATTCATATTATAGTATAATTTCTTAAGAGATACCTTGAAGGAAATCTCGTGATAACTTATCATAGACCCTCTCTGCTCTCGCCTATAAATATATAAGACCTCTAGAGGCTAAATAGACACATCTCATAGAAGACGTAGTCGAGAGATTAAAGTTTTTCTCTCAATCTCCCTAATCCATCAATCTAAATGGTTCTATGAAAGTATAGGAAGAAATGAGAAGAATCTAGTTCTCTTTGCAGGGTATCCCTTAAGGAATTATGTAGCCCTATTTAATTAAGTTATATTATAAATACGATTAGATTCTGATTATGGTTATTGGCCAATAGAAAAGAAATTCATATTATAGTATAATTCCTTAAGGGATACCCTGAAGGAACTCTCGTGATAACTTATCATAGACCCTCTGCTCTCGCCTATAAATATATAAGACCTCTAGAGGCTAAATAGACACATCTCGTAGAAGACGTAGTCGAGAGATTAAAGTTTTTCTCTCAATCTCCCTAATCCATCAATCTAAATGGTTCTATGAAAGTATAGGAAGAAATAAGAAGAATCTAGTTCTCTTTGCAGATTCATAGCGATTTTGGATCTAAACACGGTACCTTGTATGATTTTTTTTCAGATGACATTACAAATAGTATGATTATAGATTTTATGCTAACATTTTAAATCTCACATGTTATCATACCTGTTTGATGTCTAACACGTGTATCTTGTCTCCGGTTATGTTCTGTTTTAAATCTCACATGTTATCATACCTGTTCGATGTCTAACATGAGTATCTTGTTTCCGGTTATGTTCTTGACATGGGCAATTCCATGAGAGTAGATGTTCTTGAGCGGAGAAATCGAGGTAGATCGAGAGTGCGAAGGCGATGTCGTCGGGACTGAACAGGTAAACTGGTCTATGGGACGTGAAATTGGATTTTGGATCGGGGTGGTTAAAATTGGGTCGCTCCGAATACGATTCGACCCACGACTGATATCTGATTAGATCATCGATCTAACCGTTGGAGCAAAGCAGATCAGATTCATGCCATCACGTGGCGTTTTCTGTCATCACATGGTATGATGCATACGACCACTCATATTCTTTATTGTCATCAAAATTCCATTTATGTTGTAGTTTTTTTTTCTTTTGTAAATTCTCACCAAAAGTATAAACATGAGGCTCGAACACGTTACGGCAACTTCTGGTGGTATCACTTTTGGCATCAGATGATTGAAACAAAGCTTCTGCTGCTACAAAATTCATTGCAAATACGTAGCAAAAGCTTTAGTGTTTCAATATAGAACGTCAACTAAATTAAACAAGCAAAAGCTGAAGCCGTGAACCTATCAAACCCACACACCAAACCATTAAGATCTGTTATCCGCGATAGATGCAAATGCATGCTAAGATTGCAATAATGTTGTTCCATACTGCTACATATATATATATATATATATATTTACTGTAGTTGAAGTTATTTACATGAGGAATCTTTCTCATAAATTAAGTTCCTTTATCAGCATAGAACCAAATAAACTTGTAGCATTTCTTGATTGAGGCAGTTTTCTTATCTCTTTATTCATTTTTCAGAAATATATATATATGATTTAAGGGGAGGGAGAAAAGAATGTTCTGGTATGGCTTCATGATCCAGTCAAACTTATGTTGATGTCTGTCGAGTTTCTAGCGCCATGAGCCGACTGCAGAGAAGCAGCCCAACTTTCCACCTGGAAAGAGGAGGCAGTTGAAGGATCTGGTTTACTCGTTGAAGTGTGCTTCCCTTGCGCGCTACCACAAGCTTCCTCCATGGTGGCGCTTGACACAGGAATTGCTGATGTTGGTGGAGGTACCAATCCGGCTGATCTCGGCTTCTTTATTTTCTGCTCCATCTGGTAGCTTGGCACGAAACTTCCCACCACAACCTAACATAGAATAGTTTGATACAGTAATTTTGTTTGAGCACACACTCCTGGTATTCTACTCATAAAAGATCAAGATCTATTGTTGTTGAGAAATAGAGAAAAAGTGGATAGATCTATTGTTGAAATCATTTGCCATTGAAAAAACTCACCATATCATTAGGATTGAATAATTCTAAAGAAATTAAAATCCAAGAGAAGTTAAATTAAAGGGTCAAACAAAAAATTCAGCAAAACCATAACTATTCAGGCATAAATAGAAGGATTTCAAATAATGAGAAGATGAAGGCACAAGTCCTATTACCTGCACTGGACTTGCAGCCACCAGTAGACCAGCAACTCCACCACCAACAACTCGGCCATCTGGACTTGCCAAAGAAACACTCAGACCACCTGATCGGCTTCGTGTTCCTCCATTTTCAGTTGGCATGAATGATCCAGATAAGGAGAGCAATTCAAATCGGCCCTGCATTACAGCATGTTAGATATCAAACTCGGCAACGTCCAGTACACCCACACCATGCCATCAGAGATAATTATGGATGATAAGAATTTGGATCAGGTCATTAGTGATGAACCCAAACAAATTAATGTCATTTGTACAGTTTGGCAATATAAAGAAACCTCCTCTGAAGGGTAAAACATGCAATTTGCTACGGCATAAGCATTGTTCATTGCTTGTGAAAAATGTAATTTGCTAGCGCATAAGAAGGGTGAAATGCCTTCATCTTCTGCTAGTACAAAAAAGACAAAGAAAAGGCATGTACACTTTTCGCTGAGATGTGGGAGCTTTACTGACAATCAGAACGCTTACACCTCAATGCAATACAAGAATCCAAGAGCAGGGAATGGAAAAAAACATCACACAGAGACTCCGTAAATTTGCAAAAAAACAGCCTAATCCTCAATTCCACCTTCAAGGCACTATCTGGAAAGCGATATCCTTGTGCCACCCATAAGTTTACTAACTTGTCATAAATGTTTCCTACTATCAGCTCAAATTTTCACCCAAGGCATGTTAAAATCTTCCGCATGGCATGGTAAAATTGCCCCTTATAACACTTCACCACCTCTACTCATATTTAGGTAATCATTATCCTAACCACTGCTATCTAGAAATATTATATTTGAGAGCCCAAGATCATTAACAGCATGCCATTACCTAAAATGCAACAATGCCAGACATGAGTTCCGAAGAATACATGTTCTTTTTATGTTACAAACAATGTAGCACCTCTCTTGTAAAAGCACTAGCATTTACAAGAAGACCAGCATCATGATGGTACAAACTAATGAGAATCTTCATATGGTTAAGGATCTTTATTTGACCTCCTGGCAAAAGTTTTACTTAATCCAAAAAAATGACTCACTAAAAATTTTCATCTGATAACACCAAACATGACAATCAGCCAAAAAAGACAAATTCTTGTTTGAATCATGATTTAGCCAGTAACAAAGATATTGTTGAGTAAGGTTGACAAAGTATCTTTGGTTTAAGAAGTCCCCAATGTCTTGATAATAACATTATTATTTAGGAAATGACTCGAAAATGGCATGAAAAGCTTATATATTGGTCTGTAAATAGAATATATTACACCTTGTTCCGTCTAAAATTAAGATGACAGAAAGGAGTCTCAAAGAGCCAAAAATATCATATTCTGCTATATAACTAGTATAACAGTGGTACAGCCAGACATGATATGTTATTAGGGCTATGGAACAACCAATCCATGCCATTTCAATTTTATATAAAACGCTGGCTCCTGCACCAAATTATTTACTTGTTGCACCCATGGGGTGACCAAGAGCAATAGCACCTCCACTAACATTTACTTTTCTTGTCAGCCACATGGTATGGTAAAGTCAAGAATCTCTCTTAGTGGAAACTTATATTAGTTCTTCTTTAACCTAGATGGTATTTTGTATCAACGAAAGTTAATAACAAAAGATATCTTTGTTAAGGATTTATTGCCTTTCGATGGAGAAGACTAAGCTTGTTAACATGATTACACCTGTATCTTTTTGTTTTCCATCATAAGGATTGGTTGTTATTCTGCACCAAATATTGGCTATGGAGCACATCTCAAGATCTAGAAGGCTTTACAACCAGTTATAATCTGCCATTGACCATAAAAAGCTGGCTCCTAATTCCAGAAGTATGGCAAAATTAGAGAAATGAGGTACTAGCTCCACCAAACTTAATTATTAGAAGGTTCCAGTTTTTTCAATGTTTATGCAATGACAGGCAAAATGTTCAAAATCTCCCAAATTAAGGAGTCTAGATTAACAAAAACTTTGCATAAGTAACAACTTCAGTACAAAGGCACAAACAACCAACTAAACCAATGGATCAAAACTAAGTGGTTACTTACATGCAAGTGATGATGTAATTGCATTTATGTTTGTCACTAAAGATTTTTGCACAAATATGTGCTTCTTAATATGCTAAACTTATTTATCTTCACAGTATTGATTTGATGCTGACAGTTCTTTATTGAACAATCCTTGATTTCTAACTCAATATAGTTAGTTGTCCACAGACCTCATAAGTTAATGTACCACCACTTGAATCAGACTGACGAAGTGTAACATTTGAAATAACACCATTTGCTGATAAAATACAAATAGCTCGAGACCCTTGTTGTGAAAATGATATGATCTTCATAGTAACATCCTGCAAAAAAAAGAAAAAAAACAAATGTCTGTTAGTAATATGTTCGATGAAGATTTTGAGTGATTAATCATGTGCCTTTTAAATTCAAAGTGAATTTAAATAAAATGAAAGTAAGAGAAGAATGAACAAAGCAATCTAAATTTGTATAGCATTAACAGCTTTTACCAGAAACTAATATTTGTAGACACAAGTGCTTCAGCCAATAAAGTTTTGCCTCAATCATAGTGTCCTAGAAACCTTCCCATCATGATGAATGAAAATTATACTGGAAGATTAATGTACAAACAAATTGTTAGGATAACTCCAAATCTCTCTTTCATGTGTCCTAAGAAAAATGAAAAGGAACTGCCATCACATCTTGTTTTCATTAAGGATTTGAAAAATAAAAGGAGACAAGGTAAATACTTTCTCCAATGGACCATCTAAAGTGCACAAAACCTCTCAGTATAATGGGTTAAGGCAATGTTATGTACATCAACCATCCTTAGGCCACACACTGGCAGAAGCCTTGTATAATTGGCCGCCTTTTTTCTCAAATTCTGAAATTGAACCAAGTTGTTGAAGGCATCCAAGGTTTGGTGCATGATGAACTCAATGAGACATTTGAGTAAGCTAAATAAAAAAAGAAGCTACACATTAAGCTTAATCTTTCCACTCCAGCCATTGGTGAGAAGCAATGAAATTTAGCTAAAGATCAACAAAAGACACTTCTCACACTGTTCTGATTGATTTCAAGTAGCAGTGAACAAAGGATCCCAGAGGGAAGAAGATGAAGACAAAACAGTCGAAGGATTAAATGCATAAGAAAGAAATTTTTGCAGTGCTTCGAGTAGGTTTACACTAAAGATTCTATCAACGTCTATGATGATGCCAGACAACAAATTAGCTAGCCAAGTTTAAAGTGTTCTCCCGTTTACCACCTAAAGCTGTTTTGCTCATATTGGCATTATATCAAGGAAGCAACAAAGTAAATGATAAGAACATCTAACATATGATGATATGAGGTGTGAAATTTAATAGTAGTTCCAACTTCCAAAAAAGTATTACCTCGCCTGAAGCAACAGTGATGATATGAGGTGTGAAATCTGCACCAGCGGAGCAGGCTACCATATCTCCTGCATCACATAATTCAGATAATAAGAGACTATATAGCAGATGATTGCAACCTAACCTTTGAAAAGAAAACAGAGGTTTCAGTACACTGGGTACACTTGAAGATGATTAAGGTTCAAGTGATAGCATTAGTAGCTGGAGAGCTGAGCCACCAACTATATTGCTTGCAGACTCTGTAGCTAACTAATCCCCAGATCAGAACCTAAATGATTCGAACAGCAGATGGAGACTACACTAAACAGCTTTAACAGTAATTCAATTGTACCACATGAATCATGCCCAAGACACTTGAGTTCCCATGGGGATGTACGATAAAGGGTAGTGTTGCTAACAAAAAGTAAAGACCATATCCACCCATTTGATAATGCCAACATCCTCAGCTTGAGAATGATCCAACCCCACACCCTGCGAATTAACACGATGGAAGCCACAAAACTACAGAAAGGGAAGGGGTTAAGATTCAGGTTTCCGGTACCCTCGGCCAACCCCACAAACTTCGCTTTCTCCGCAAGATACAACATCCCTAACCTTATCAGATCTGCAGAAAGAGATCACACATAGTGGTCCCCTTTGCAGATCACAACGACTTATTTTCGAACTCCAAGTTAGACAGCTACCACCAAAAAATGAACTCAGACGAGAAGGAAGAGAGAGAGAGAGTCGCAATTGGACCCTTTGGGGATCCACAGACTCGCACATCATCAACAAAACCATCATGGAAAACCAACATCATCAGTAATAGCAGACACGGAAATTTTAGATCATAGAAAAATATAACGATATTTTATTTTTTCCATTAGATCCAAAACTCATACGGAATCGCATCAATTAGAGTTTTGATTTGAGTTTAAGATATACCCAAGCGTGATTTCAGATTAATTAAGAAAAATAAGGGACATATAAGACACCTCGATTTCGTCTCGTAACTGTCAAAAGGACAAGGTGAGAAAAAGAGAGAACAAACAGGGTAGAAGGAATACCGAGTGGCTCGAAGTCGAGTCCGTAGCGAGGCGACTTGCTCACCAAACCCACTGGCCTCCCTCTACCCCGCTTGATCGCCGCCCCCACCGCGGCTGCCGGCGTGTACTCGACACCGGACGGCACGGACGCCGAGATCGGCAGCGGGTTCAGCGGCTGCAGCAGTCTGCCGTCCGGTCCGTACTTCCTCGGCCGCCCCCTCTTCTTCTTCATCGGCTCCGCCACCGGCGTAGCTGCGGCGGGTCCCACCACCACCGCGGCAGCTGTCGAAGCGGCTGCAGTCATAACCGTCGCCGTCACGCCGACTGGGCAAGCAGACTTCTCGTCTCTCACCACCGTCGCCGCCGGCGAAGCCGAAGGTGGCGGAGGAGGAGGCTGGTAGATCCCGGCCCCCTCGGCGGCCGCCGTAGAAGGTACTCCTCCTTCCCTCCCCTCCATGCATAGACGAGCCCGATGCTAACCTTACAGCAATCTCAAACTGAAGCTTCCAAACGCAGAAGTTGGAAGGAGATCCTTCGGACTCTGATCTCTAGGGTTTCTTTCAGCTCTCTTCACCAGAATCTACCATCAAGCTCCGTGACGACACAAATCGCAAGAAAACCAAAGAAAAGAGAGTAATTCTCAAGCTTTTTCCCCTTAGCTATATCTTCTCGCCTTGTCCTCACGACCGGAGTACCGCCGATATCGTCACGGCCGTCCTTACCAGAAGGAGAAGAAGAAGAATAGTTGAACTAGAAGAAAGCGAACGGGGATGAATTATTATCAATAATATCATTATTTGTTATTATATATTGCAAATGTAATGAAAGCAGGAAGAGGAAAAAAAGAAAAACTAGAAATATAATATAAAAAATCAAAATGGGCGGCTATGGCGAAGGGAAACGATGAGTAAATATATGTATGATTTTTTATTATGGAAGGAATTATGTGAGCAAGGAGATGGGTAGCGTTGGAAGAGGATTACCTTGTTTTATTTTAAGGCACCTGTTTAATGGTTTAAAAAGTAGGGAGTTGGGGGGTGGGGTTGATATTTTAAACGAAAAGGAATGAGCAGCGTTAGAGAGATGAAATTAAGTTTCCTGGTTTTAAAGCAAGGCGGCCACCACGGTGTCCGCTCACCGACTCCTGTCGTATTTTTTTCTTTTCTTATTTTTTGGCTTTTGGCATCCTATTAATACAATGCCACTGACATTGGAGAAAACCACGATAGTGCCACTGGTCATCGCCCACGAATTAATTCGCATTTTAATCCTTGCAGGGTTTGAAAATAATAAATAATTCTGGTGAATTTTAATAACGCGTATGTTCATATAAAACTTTTTCTGGTATTAAGATTCTCCATATAGCATAAGCTATATTATAAAATTTATATAAAGCCTACAGGAAGCATTTGTGATTTCAACAAACAGTCAAAACAACGATCAACTACAAGACATAAAATTAAAAGAACGGAGAGAATCTTCACAACAAAAGGTACCAAAGCAGCAGCTAGAAATAACTCCATTGATTTCCAGTAATAAGATGGTCTAAGCTACAACAGAGTTGGTGCGTTTATCCAGAAAAGAGCACGGTCCAAGACACCACTTTAGTTTCTTCTGGTTCGGATGTAATACACACCAGCGACCCGTCAACATTTGAAGTGCCATTGTCAGACATAATCATGCAGAATCGTCCACCACAAGCATGACGAAATAAACATTCGGTTCGTTGCTTCTTGAATCGATACAAGAACTTGGACCTTAATTTGCAACAGTGAGATATTAGAAGTAAGTGCCCTCCGGTGGCTGGACAAGCTTACGGTTATGGGATGCCGCCATTTCCTTCTTAAGCTGCGTTAGAATGTACTCCATTGTGTAATCGCGTTGCCAGTTCCCCAGGACCAAAAATTTTCTTGTATCTACCTGGATTTATGTATTCAAGCATCAGTTTCCAAGTAATTGTTTCGTAAAACTGTGGACTCATGTCAAATTGTGATCTACCACTCCAGTGTCAGGATTGACACAAGTCATGTTGATGCGTGAATGGAATCGGACGCTAGGAGGTTTGTCGGGGTAGTCCTTGTCGCAGAATAATTTCAGCTGATAGATGCGACCCTCATGTACGGTCTGTAATAGTGCGAGAAATGAGAACAGTTTGAATATAGGCAAGGTTATAAAGTTCAAAGTAGAATCTCTCACATTAAGAGGACCAATTATTGTTCCTGTCCAGGAGCGCATGTAAATGTCATCTCCATCATCCATACCATAGCTTACAGTCCCATCTCCGATGCCCTTTTCTCCTCGTTCAAGCTCTTCAAGCAACCTGAAGTTCCGAGGAACTGCATGCAAAGTCAATGATGGTAAAGTTATGGTATGATTGGCAACCACCTGCCACAAAAAATGCACTAAAATTTATAGATTCAAACTGAAAAAAAAGAGTCTAGCAACAAAATGTCCTTATGTTGAAATTTATAATATTAACACAAGTCTCCCAACATATGTCCTAATAACAATGATTTATAAGGTTAACAATGTAGGAGTGCACAAACATCAGTTCCACTTAGAATTAACCAAGAAGATAGACTGACAATTAACAAAGAATATAGACACACACAAATCACCAGTATAAATCATGTAAAAACAAGATCGAATAAAAGAGAGATAATATAAACTAAATATCAGGAAGTTTATTCTAAATGTAGCAATGATCCACTACATTTATCATTACCCAGTGCACGAGGCTCCTGCCAATACAAGATTTGGGGAATGGCCAATATATGCAGTCTTATCTTTAAATATTTAAAAAGGTTGCTCCTGAATATCGATCTCCTAAGTTGCAAAGGTAAGGTACCGTTGTACCAAGGCCCACCCTGTATAAACCAACACAACTCTTTTCCACATTTAAGAGACTAAACTGGGCCTCCATAATCTCCCTTATTTAAGGTTTGACATCCTCATTAAAGTCCAAACATAACACAGAATCAAACTTAAAACGGTGCATGTGAGGTCTAACCTATTGGTCGGTCCCATTCGTAGAAGGTCCTTCCTTACTTGGATATCTCACCACGTCCAGTGATAGGTTATAAGTTACCTCTAAAACCAATTATCATGACCAACCTGATGGGACAATTGATTCATTTACTTAGTTTAAGTCCTAAGGCCAAATTAAAAATATTAAACTGCTCTAACTATATAAACCAACTCAATTCTTCTCATATATGATGTGAGACTAAACTGGGGCGTCACAGATATCCAAACAAAACCTCTTTATTATAGTTCATGGAGGTTGTGATCCAAACCAAGTCACATTCTTCCTGATTTTAACCTGTCTAAACAGGCATACAAAGATATCTGCCCCAATTGTAATAACAGGATGAATAGAAGACATGGTGAGGCAACTGATAAATTTTATCAGTCAATCAACCACACAAAAATGTGAAGAGGCTAGTATGTGGACAAATTCATACAGCTTGATGACTGATCCAGCAAAACTAGATGGTGAGCTATAACCTATGTGAAGAGGCACGGTCAAGAACAATGCACGACACGGTAGCTTTCCAGAGAGATGATAAGAAAGAAACAAGAAAGTAGAGGTGGATAAAGCATAGAAGTTAAGAAATATTTCATAAGGAATAGTTCGAAAAAACCTTGGAATCGCACATCAAAGAGAAGAGTCTCAATCTACACCATAATTCACCAGCAAGCAGGTTCAGTTATTTTAGAACTGAACTGGACCATTGGAATTGATGGAACAAGTTCACATCAGTCAGCTGTTACTCCTTGATACTACTTTTCCAGTGACATTCAAAAGATATGCCAAACTCTAGTACCTTTGTCATAACAGGCCTGATTATGTAGGAATGGCTTCCAAAGGAAAAATGATAGATAAAAGGAAGGATGCCAAACATGATGAATGCTCAAATATATTTATCATGGGGTTGAAACTTAATAGAGGTAATTATGATCATGAACATGTATATTTTTATAACCTAAACCATAATAAGAATATGTAACCTTAAGATGTAAGCATCCCACTACATTGATGAGTCATTATACCTGTATTGAATATTTAACCTGGCAACTCAATTCAACCATACATCTGAATTTGAATTTTGTAGTAAATGTCAAGAATTTGAATTCGAACATTCCCATCAAACTGAACCGATACAGTTAATGCCAAAATACACGACGTGCTAAGCACTCGCTTAGGTGCCCGCCCGAGCAAAACGAGGTGTTCCCAAATATTAAATTTTAAAAAAATATATAATCATGAATAAATATGATAACAAAAATAAAAATGACAATTCATATAAAGTGCCAAGTTACATTGCTGGAAATAACAGCAGATATCAAAGTTGTGATGTTCCTACCAAACATGTTTGATATAGAGATGCTGCATACACAAGTCTAAACCACCAGAAACACAAAAACAATCTCTCCAAGTGGAGATGTCAGGAAGAGCTTCAAAAATATTAGTAATATTTAAAATAGAGAAAGATGAAAAGAAAAGCTCCAATAAAGATAATAAAATAGAACATCAATAGAACAAGGAAGAAATACTATATAGTGCAGCAGACATGCTGTCGACCATATTAGTAAAATTGATAATCCAACAAAGTCATAAGTAGTTGAAGTCCCAAAAGTAACTTGGTCAAAATGCAGTAGGGGGAGGATAGTGGCAACCGATGGCGAAACAAGGCTGGTTGAACAAAATAGGTTAAGATAGGTAAGAAAAAGAGAAGCAAAATTCTCAAAACATAATACCATCTGAAACTCCATGAGCATGAACAAAATATGTCATGCACCAAAATCTTATATCCGCTTATACCATGGTACAAAAGCCTAATGAATTAAGATGTTGGAGTAAAAGAACTTGATTTTCATATTCAGTTACATGGAAAATCCCACAGAAATAAATTAATTTGGGAATTCTCAGAGTTGATCCTGCACCATGTTGTGAAACCCAACATGAGACCATGGGGAAAAGGTACCTATTACTTTTATTTCAGTCAATTGATTCTTAAACTTGCACATGCAATATGCAACCACTAGATCACAACCAAAAATAAATCAAACAAGGAAGAATCAAGAACCCCAGCCCCCCGATAGGAGAAATGAATTATTAACTTGATGGGCCCGAAGCTAAAAATGTTCAAGTACAAATAAATAGCAGTATACCTATCTAGTCTCATATACCATTACATTCATTCTTCCATAGCCAATGTAAGTTTAAATTAGAATACCACAAAGCTTGACATCCTTGTCAAGGCTCAGACCAATGCATAACCCTAGTTCACCACTAGTATAATTTATCACAACCTGATCCAACAGATCAATTAACTTGATAAGTTGAACTGCATGAACAAAAATACTTAAGGTCAGGTTCACAGAGGTAGACTCATCTAGTCTTATAGACATTCTATCACTGTCCTTGCTATCATATCCAAGTATTTTATGACAAACTCAACCATTAATCCATTGATAGAAACAAGAGAACCTTGTCAGTGAAACCCTTGATTGCACACAACTTGTTTTGCTGAAAGCTCTGGTAGGAAATTATCTTATTTATTGGTAGTATTATCTTCTTAGAAAATTGAGATCTTGTCCATTCTCAATAAGGTTCTAAGTTGACAGAATACAACTCTTATATTTAGGCCCTTGACTTTGGTGTCAGCTTCATTATTCACTTCTGATTCATCAGGACTTGACTTGAGCTCCTCCCAAGTATTGCCATCATAAGCAATTGGCACAGTCCATATAGGGCTATCTCGCATTGAGCACTATTGACAATATGAGCAATTGAAGAGAAATCCCAAGGTAGCACAAGTGAATGAGCCTATCACTCTGACCACCTTATGTAAAAGATATATACACACGCAATATTAGCATACTATAATATAAATATGCATGCATGTTGATATCAAGTACATCTGTTTATGCAATACATACAATTTTAGATTGACTTAGCCGACAGATGTATTGTTCTTGTTTTTCGTTAGAGGGATTTTGACTTTGGCTTCTGCTCCCTCAGCTTTAAAGTTTTATAACATAATTATCAAAACCGGACCAAAAAACTGTGAACCGAATCATTAATTTATTTATTGGATCAGTTATGTTAAAAAACTAGAATGATCTGGTTTACCCAACCAGTTTTTGGATAACCAGCATGAACCAATCGGGTTAAATAAAACCAATCTGATCTTCTAATACGTCTAAAAATATTTAAATGTCCTTAACTTAAATCTTTGTCATAATTTGTTTCAAAGGATATTTATGTCAATTTTGAATTAGAATTAAGGTGAGAAAGAAAACAACCTTACTCATTCAATTGCATCTCTCCTTTTGTCGTCATCTCTTCCTCATGTCCCTTTACCATCATTGTCTCTCGATCCTTCATCTCCCTCCAACCACTACTCTTTTTCCATCTTTTATTCATTTTTATTTATTTGGTAATTTACGATCCACTCCTCTCCTGATACCTCTGTTTCTAAGATCATTCTCTCATTGCCATCTCTTCTAATTATACTTCATTTTATTAACATAAGTTTGATTTTAACTTTTCTCATATATGTATGTTATATCAATATCAAATTCTTGCTTAAGTAATTTAATTGCATATTCATTCTTTAACTTTTTTAAATATTGTCACATGTTATGTAATCTAGATAAAGGTTTATGTTTATAATATTGGTTGACGCTATTATCTTTATCATATTATATATGACTGAAGTCTTGTCTAGGATTGTTTAGCTTTTCTTACTAATTTTGGTATTTAGACTTTTACTACATATAATTTTGAATTATTTTATATATTTTAAAATATTTTTTAATGAAACATGCAATCCAATCAGTTGATCTACTGGTCCGACCAGTAACCCAGTGACCCAAGGTTTAGCCAAATTGTTGTCCAGTACTATTCTGATAACTATGCCTCAAACACCCAAGGCCCTTTTCTAAAGTTTGGTTTAACTATTGGCACTTGTTGTCAACGTAAACTTACTGATACTGATCACTCCTTTGTAAAAGGAGCCTGTGAGGTCTATGTAAAAGCAAGTTTGTGTGCGTACCAAAAACTATTAGCAGTGTGAACAGGACTTTTACATGGGGCAGGTATGAGTGTACAACAAAGCAGAAATCAGGTTAAAAATAATCAGAAACCTAAAAATAGAGAAAACAAGGTCAATCAACTGTTTTTCCTGATGGAAATTGAAATTCTAAATTTAGATGGAAATGGTGGAGAGACACCAATGGGCTGCTGTAATGGGGCTTCTATCAGTACCATCTCCTGTTACCTTTACAACATGCTGAGACCATACTAGTGCTTTCAGCCTCCAGTCACTGATTTCCATTTGCTATAACATAAAAAGTGATCAATTGTAAGGTAAATACAATACCACCACCAATGATAAATCCTCATTTGGAATCATTGAAGGAGTCTGATATCAACAGCCATGTCATACAAAAGCAATTCTCTCTATAAAAGATGAGGTCATAGAATTGGAAACCATGAGTATGGCTAAAGCCGTACTGCTAGTGCTTTCAGCCTCGAATCATGGATTTTGAAGGATTTCATCAAAGTATGGCTTGATAACAAGTCCAACATGATATCTTCAGTGCATCTTAACTGCAATTAAATAACTTCTTCTGGTCTTCCGGTCTAGCTATTCCCCATTTGCTATAATATAAAAATTGTTCAATAAGGTAAATACAGTAATGCCACCAATAATAGATCAATTGGAATCATGGCGGCAGTCTGATATCAATAGCCGTGTCATACAAAAGCAATGATCTCTCTATAAAGACGAGGCCATAAAATAGGTAACCATGATGTCTTTGTTGTAATCTAAGCCATGTGTCTTGCAACCATTAACATCCTAAAGCATATCCGTGGAGATCGCTTCGCCAAACATCTCGTCAAGAGGCCAAATCGATATAGTAAGGTATAAATTTGGGATTTCCTTTCTTCAAATCTTTCCATGCAACCAGAGAAGGACAAAAAAATCACGCCCATCATGATCGGGAACAAACTTTTAGGCTCCGACTCGAGGACAGCCTCCCCTAAGAGTGACCAATATCAGATCCACGCAGGGATCGAAATGGAAACCCTAATCATCTAGGTTAGAAGGAACAAGAGAGAAAAAGGGAGGATTTCTCACCGACGATACCGGATCCAGCAGAACCTCCAAGCGTCATTGATGAGGACTTCTTCGATCGATCGATAATTTCCCTCGGGCTTCGTTGTCCCCCGCGGCCACGGACAATCGCAGGCGAAGAGGAATAAGATCTCAAGGGCGATGCGGATGAGCAATTTATGTGAGAAGGGAGGAGGAAGCCCTTTTAAGAACCTTGTGATCGAGAAGCATGGATGGATGGATCCCCTCTCGACTCGACTCGTCGTTGACGATTTTGGCTGTGCCCGGCGTGCGGACGGAAAGCGAAGTTGATATCTAACGGTTGCAGAGATTAGTGTCATAAAATCGTACTATCATAAGATATACTTTTCTCACTAAATATTAAAAAGAAAGTTTGTGGCTTATACTTTATTTATTACTAACAATTTCAGTTACTTATTTTGTTATTTTAAGTCTAGTTAGCTTTCAATCATATTAATTTCTTTTTATTGGTCTACACTACTACAATTGGAAGATAAATCAAATCAAAAATTGAGAGAAACATTGACCATTATTTTTAAGGATGTTTTTATTGTTCATGAAAAGTGGAACATTTAATTTTTAAACAAAATGAAAGTAATATTTGTTTTGTGGAGGTTTTTAAAATCACATTATATAAATTTTCTCACCTAAAATACTAATATATATACATATGTACATACATATATGTATATATAGACATGTATATGTATATATATACATGTATATATATATGTATATGTATATATGTGTGTGTATATATATGTATGTATATATATATATATGTATGTATATATATATATGTATGTATATATATATGTATGT